>PVJS01004542.1:0-68636 GCA_004027185.1 Glis glis
GGCTGGGGGTGTAGCTTGGAGGTAGAGTGCCCCTGGGTTCCATCCCCACTTCTGCAAAAAAAAAAAAAAAAGAAGAAGAAACTATGGGAAATAATAGATTTTTACTGTTTTAAGCTGCTAAATTCAACAGGGTAATTTTATATGGACTACTAAAATACAAGGCATAGCACTGATCATGCAGTGTGTGTGTATGTGTGTGTGGGGTTCCTGAGTGTCCTGAATTAGAGATATCAGAGATATTTAGGGTGTTGGTTGCAAATACAAATTCCTGGGATTTACCCAAATACCCAAAATTAGAATGGAAGGGAACATGGTTAGGGTGAGAGTCTACATTTTTAACCTGTTTGTTTGTTTCATGCTACTGGAGATTGAACTCAGGGGAATTCTATCTCTGAGCTACACCTTTTATTTTTTTATTTTGAGACAGGTCTCATTAAGTTTCCTAGGGTGGCCTTCAACTTGCAATCCTCCTGTCTCAGCCTTCCAAGTACTAGATTACAGGTGTGTATCACTGCACTCAGCTAAGAGTCTTCATTTTTAATATACCCAGGACTGATTCTCACGTACCTTTGAGGCTGAGAATTATTGTATTACTCTTAACTCATCCTCCAGATCTGGAGAGGCTCAGAAAGGTGACAGGATGACCCTGCAGAAACGGAGACAACCTGGCCCTACAATCCACGCCTAACTCCTGGTTCAGTGCTCTTTCGACCTTGTCCACTCATGCTGTTTGTTTGAGAGGCATGGGCTTTCATTTCTTTGTTTCTCTTATTTATGTTTAAAATATTTGCCTGGGAACACTTTTGTCATCACTATCTAAAATGTGGCCTGCTACTATGAAGGGTGAGGGTGTTAGACCAGGCAGAGAGTGGCGCTATGGAACACTGCATCAGGAAAGGTGTTTTTTTGTGCTGGGTGTGGTGGCACAGGCTTGTAATCCCAGCTGCTCAGGGGTCTGCGGCAGAAGGATTGCAGGTTGGAGGCCAGCCTAGGCAACTTAGTGAGATCCTGTCGCAAAGTAAAAATTAAAGGGCTAGGAATGTGGCTTAGTAGTAGAACACCCTTGGGTTCAATCCCCACTACCACAAAAATAAATAAAAATGTTTTGTGTGTTGAAAAATTGAACTCAGGGGTGTTCTACTTCTGAGCTATACCTCCAGCCCTATTTTTTTTATGTTTTATTTTGAAACAGGATCTCACTAAGTTGCAAAGGGCCTCACTTAAGTTGCTGAGGCTGGCCTTAAACCAGTCATCCTCCTGTCTCAGCCTCCCAAGTACTAGGATTACAGGCATGGGCCACCACACCTGGCAAATAATTTTTTTTGTGTGTGTGGTACTGGGGATTGAACCCAGGGGCATTCTGCCTCTGAGCTACACCTCCAGCCCTATGTTTAATTCTTTATTTTGAAACAGGGTCTCACTAAGTTGCGGAGGGCCTAAGTAGCTGAGGCTGGCCGCGAACCCCGATCCTCCTGTCTCAGCCTCTCAAGTACTGGGATTACAAGTGTGTGCCACCACGCCTGGCTAAATAAATATTTAAAAAATAAAGAAAAGGTACTTTTTCTGCCCACCAAGCTGTCTCAGCTCCAGCCTTTTCCCCAGGCCAACAAAATGCAGTATCTGCAAGGCAGAGATGACGAACAAGGGTAATGATGGAGTCTACCTTGGCACCTGCCAAGCCATCCCAGTCGGTAAGAATAACAATACCACTTTCATTTGTATAGCATTTTGTGGCTTAGAAAGAATTCAAGCACAATTTCAATTAAATTGCCTTTGCAGACTGCAAGATAGGCAGGTTTGGTACCTATCCTGTCATTCATGCTACACATTTGTGAAGTGGCTGCCAGGAGCCAGGTGACACCCTAGGCACAGGGTTTATATAGATGTGCTTCCTTGTTTAATAAACAGGTAAATAGGTTTACTAAGTACCAGACACTGTTTTAAGCACTTTACAAATACTAACTCACATTTTCCTCACAAAAGCCCAACAACGTAGATATATCATGGTCATCCCCCCTCCCTCATTTGATAAGATTTTTTTTTTTGGTACTGGGGATTGAACCCAGGGGCGTTTTACCTCCGAGCTACACCCCCGGCCCTATATTTTATACTTTATTTTGAAACCGGGTCTCAGGAAGTTGCAGAGGGTCTCACTAAGTAGCTGAACCGGGATCCTCCGGTCTCCACCTCCCAAGTACTGGGATTACAAGCATGTGTCACCATGCCAGGCCCTGATAAGATATTTAAAGAGTATAGAGAGGCTAAGTAACTTGCCCCAGGCCAGACAGCTAGTAAAGGGACAGTATGGAGATTTGAACCCAGGCAATCCAGCCCTAGCCTCCCCGCTCTTAACTAAGATGAAATAAAGCACAGCTCCTGCTCTTTATAAATTCCAACTTTTAAAACCCCTATGATCACTGAAGAAGAAACTGGAGCTCAGAGATAACTACTGGTGTCTCCCAGTCACACACCGCTGGACTAAACACCAGGTCTGAATCCCTGCACGATATGTACGTAGCTCCACTGCAAGTCTGTTCACAAAGAAGGTTTAGCAAGACGAGTGCGAGGGCAGCAGACAAGGAGAGTGTTTCTAGAGCCCAGAAAGACAGAGAGCTTCTCCAGGCCCCACTGGCAAGTTGAAAGTGTCCCCAGAGACACCAAAGCTACTGAATAACCCACTCACTGTCCGGCTTCCTGATTTGTGACTGTCTGCTGCCTGGCCAGCACTCATTCTTCCAGATCGTTTGGGGCAGTATTATTTATAGACCACGTTTCTATTTATATGTTCATTGAATTCCTGCTAACCCCGGCTGCTTCCCCCCAAAAAACTTAGAGAGGGGAGGATAAGAACTCTTTTTCACCGAGTAAGTGAGGGGCAAAGGTGAAGGTCAAAGTCTTGGCTCTGTGTGCAGTCTTTCAGCAAAAGCCCTTGGCAGGGAAACATTCAAGACAAGGGGGCTTTCTGAGCCTTCCAAAGGAAATGGGGGTGGGTGGGGACAGAGGTGGGGAAGGGCACAAAGCTGGCCTTATACAGCGGCAGCCACATTCTGTCAATATGGTGGGGACTTGAGGCAGCCCGAGGAGACCCCCGTCCCCCTGAAATGGTTTTCCTTTTGCATAATATTCCACCACTAGGCACTTATTACTTTGATCTTAATAGCTTTTATTTTATTTTTTGTGGTACTGGGGATTGAACCCAGGGGCATTCTACCTCCAAGCTACTTCCCCAGCCCTATTTTATTTCTTTTTTTTTTTTTTTGTGGTACCAGGGATTGAACCCAGGGGCGTTCTACCTCCGCACTACACCCCCGGCCCTATTTTTTATACTTTATTTTGAAACCGGGTCTCACGAAGTTGCTGAGGCCTCACTAGGGAGAGAGAGAGAGAGACACGGGGGGAGAGAGAGAGAGAGAGAGCTGAGGCTAGCCCCAAACCCGGATGCACCGGTCTCCGCCTCCCAAAGTACTGGGATTACAAGCGTGTGCCACCACGCCCGGCCTTTTATTTCTTATTTTGAAACAAGGTCTCACCAAGTTGCGGAGGGCCTCGCTAAGTTTCTGAGGCTGGCTGTGAACATGCAATCTTGCTGTCTCAGCCTTCCTAGTACTGGGATTACAAATGTGCGCTACAATGCCCTGCTCTTAATAGCTTTTAGATCTCAAGATGTTGGCACTATAAGATAGTCTGGACAGTATTAAATCCAATCCTGTATTTCACAGATGGAGAAACTCAGGCTGTGAACTGTCTTTTTTTTTTTTTCTTTTATGGTACTGGGTATTGAAACCAGGGGCATTCTGCATCTGAGCTACACCCCCAGCCCTATTTTATTTTTATTTTGAAACAGAGTCTCACCAAATTGCCCAGGCTGCCTTGAACCTGTGATCCTTCTGTGTGACCTGTCTTTATGGAAAAATCCAGATTAATAAATAGAACCCTATTACAATGTACAGGAGACCATCTTAGGGTTGGAGGAAATGCTGTCAAGCACAGCAAAAAAAAAAAAAAAATTAGGAGCCCACCATGGTGGCACACGCCTGTAATCCTAGTACTTAGGAGACTGAGACAGGAGGATCGCAGGTTCACAGCCACCCTCAGCAATGTAGTGAGCCCTGCATGACTTAGTGAGACCCTGTTTCAAAATAAAAAATCAAATAGGGCTGGAGGTATAGCTCAGAGGTAGAATGCCCCTGGGTTCAGTAACATACATACACACACACACACACACACACACACACACACACACACACACTGGGGACAGAAAAGCAGGTCCAGGAATCCTTTCTCACCAAGTTTTAGGAATGAACAAGTAAACTATGGGATATAGTTCTATTGATGTCCCAAATGAAAACGTTTAGGTTTTAGTGTCACACAGAAAAACAAAAGTAAAGTAGGGTTTCTTTCTTCCTCATTTTTAGTCTCTGTTGAATAGGTTTAGGAAAAGTTTCTGTGATGTTGCTGCTACATGGTTACTTTATAGCTGTGGGTTCCCAAAGCCAGCTTTCCAGAAATCTATTTCCTTGTGGATACTATGCCTGTGATTCCAGCATTGGCCACCAGGTGGGTGGTGAAAGTGGGGTAAATCGAAAGGGTAACTGAGAAAACAATGTAATCTAGACAGGCCCTCTCATTTAGGAAGAAGTCTCTATTAAAAAGACAACATTGGGCTGGGTGTGGTGGCACATGCTAGTAATCCCAGTACTTGGGAGGCGGAGACCGGAGGATCCGGGTTTGTGGCCAGCCTCAGCTACTTAGTGAGGCCCTCTGCAACTTCGTGAGACCGGGTTTCAAAATAAAGAATAAAAAAATAGGGCTGGGGGTGTAGCTCGGAGGTAGAATGACCCTGGGTTCAACCCCTGGTACTGCAAAAAAAAAAAGACAACATTGCTAGACATGGTGGTGCATGCTTGTAATTCCAGTACTTGGGAGGCTGAGACAGGAGGATTGCAAGTTCGAGGACAGCCTCAGCAACTTAATGAGGCTGTCAGCAATTTAGTGAGACCCTGTTTCAAAATAAAAAATAAAACAGGACTGGGGATGTAGCTAGGAGGTAGAATGAGCCTGGGTTCAATCAAAAAAAAAAAAAAGAGAGAGAGAGAAAGAGAGAGACAAGGTTGAATCTGGACATGGTGGCACACACCTGTAATCCCAGTACTTGGGAGGCTAAGACCAGAGGATCACAGGTTCAAGACCAGCCTCAGCAACTTAGTGAGTCTCTCAGTAACCTAGTGAGACCCTGTTTCAAAATAAAAAATGAAAAGGGCTGGGGTGTAGCTCAGAGGTAGAATGAGCCTGGGTTCAATCCCCAGTACAAAAATAAATAAATAAATAAATAAATAAATGAATGAATAAATAAATGCTGGGGGTGTAGCTCAGAGGAAGAATGCCCCCACATTCAAACCCCAGTACCAAAAAAAAAAAAAAAAAACCCAAAACAAACAAAGACAACATTGATCAACCTCTAACTGATATATTTTTAAATATTTTAAAAACATGAGCTGGGCGTGGTGGCGCACGCTTGTAATCCCAGTACTTGGGAGGCTGAGACCCGAGGATCCGGGTTCACGGCCAGCCTCAGCTACCTAGTGAGGCCCTCCTCAACTTAGCGAGACCCTGTTTCAAAATAAAGAATAAGGCCGGGCGTGGTGGCGCACGCTTGTAATCCCAGTACTTTGGGAGGTGGAGACCAGAGGATCCGGGTTTGCGGCCAGCCTCAGCTCTCTTTCTCTCTCTCTCCCTGTCTCTCTCTCTACTTAGTGAGGCCCTCCGCAACTTCGTGAGACCCGGTTTCAAAATAAAGCATAAAAAATAGGGCCGGGGGTGTAGCGTGGAGGTAGAACGCCCCTGGGTTCAATCCCCGGTACCGCAAAAAAAAAAAAAAAAAAAAGTTCCAGACCTCATCCACTGTTCTCTAACTTTTCCCCTATGCCAACTCAACAAAAAGTTATCTCTGGGCACTGGGCTCATGTTGAGAGCAGCTATTCCTCTCTCCCTCACCCCAAAACATCCATTAAGCAAGAACATCCCTGCCAGCTGCTGGGTCTCACTTAAGCCATCCCCACCAACTGCCAACTAGTACACTTGTCAATTCATCTTTCAGACCAGAAGCAAGAGGCCATGAGTGTTCCCTGGCCACCAAATTGCCAGTCACTCCCTTGTCTCAGCTCTCTTCCTATGGCTCCCTTATTCTGAAGCTCAGGCCTGCAACAAAATAGATTAGAAAAGATGCTCCTTACGATCTCAGTTTAAGAAACTAAGCAACCGCCAGGCATGGTGGCGCACACCTGTAATCCCAATACTTGGGAGGCTGAGATAGGAGATTGCAGGTTCAAGGACAGCCTCAGCAAGTAGTCAGACTCTATCAACCTAGCGAGATCCTGTTCCAAAATAAAATAAAATAGAGCTGAGGGTGTAGCTTGGGGGTAGAATGCCCGTGGGTTCAATATCCCGTACCACACACAAAAAACAAAACAAAAAAAAGCTAACCAAAAAACCAACAACAAAAACAAAAAAAGGGCCAGCCATGCCTTATTAAAGTTGCCTCAGCAATATATATATATTTTACACACACACACACACACACACACACACACACACACACACACTGTGGTACTGGGGAATGAACCGAGGTATTCTACCTCCAAGCTACATCCCCAGCCCTATTTTATTTTTTATTTTGAAATAGGGTCTCACTAAGTTGTGGCTGGTCTTGAATCTGCGATCCTCCTGTCTCAGCCTCCCAGGTTCTGGGATTACAGGCATGCGCTACCACACCCAGCTAAATTTTATTTTATTTTTCTGTCTTACCTTTTACCCAAGTCTCCTCCAGAGAGACCCCTCCCCCTCCTAACAGTACAACATAATTGCTTACATAGGTTTTAGACATTCTTGTGCTATGCCATCTTCAAAACCAGGGGGTTCATGGGCCAGTCTCTCCCATCTCCAATCAGATGTTTGAAATAAAAACCCCAGCCATCTCCTTGGCCCCAAACTTCACCCTGTGTTGGACAGAGTGTGGCTGGGGCCGGGGCATCCATCCCCCTGCTTAAGCTCGTGGTGGGGGACAGAGGGCCATGCTGTGGCTCATGGCCTCACCCCACAGGATCCGGGATGCCAATATAGGCTGGGCAGCTTAGGTAAGTGTACGGATGTGAGCAAGGTGCCAGCCCTCACCAACTCATTTCGCAAAGCCTTGTCTCCCTGTGCACCTCTGTTTTTGGTCACAAATGAATTTGTCATTGCAGGTTTCAGGGGTTCATATTATGTGAATGGATTGAACATAACCAAACGCCAAGAGCATCCTAAAGGCAGGGCACACAGCCTATTGAAGGGCTCCAATGGCCCTCCAATGGTGCGTCTCAACCTTGAGTGGGCTCTTGCTGAAATGCAGACTGTGACTCAGTAGGTCTGGGGTGGGGCCAAGACTCTGCATTTCTAACAAGCTCCAGGAGGACTGGAGCTGCAGATCTGCAGACCACATTTTTATTTGTTTTGTTTTGGTACTAGAGATTGAACCCAGGAGTGCTCTACCACTGAGCTACACCCTCAGTCCTTTTTATTTTTATTTTGAGACAGGGTCTTGCCAAATTGTCCAGGCTGGCCTCAAACTTGCCATCCTCCGATCTCAGCCTCCAGAGTCGTTGGGATTACAGGTGTGCACCACCACCCAGCTTGCAGACCACATTTTGAGCAGCTGAACCTTCAAAGGCACAAGACCGCGAGGCCTCGATCCTGGGACGAGCCCCTCACTTCTGGAAAGGACTCCAGGAGGCTGCTTTCCGACTGTCCCAGAGATGGTACACCGTTTTGTGTGGAACCCAGCACCAATATTCACAGTCACCATTCTGTAGTCTGTGCATACTGAGTGTGTCACAGGTGACATTTCATTCGATGCTCTCAACCACCCTGGGAGGTGTTTCCTAGATGAGGTTTAGATGGAGGCACAGGGATGCTGAGAACTGGCGCAGGTTCACACAGCTAGGAAGAGGCTGAGCTGGGATTTGAGCCCAGGTCTGTATGGCTCTAAGGCCTCGAGTGGTAAAATGCAATACAGTACCTACCTATTTCTACCCTGGAAAAAAGCACAGTGTTTGAGTTGGACAAGTAGCACCAAGTAGAAAGCCCAGGTGTGAGCCCAAAGCCAGCACTGATACCACCAGAGTCACAGAGCCGGGGAGCCGCACAGCTGCCTCAGGCAATGAAACTCTCTGGCCCCTTGTACTCTGGCCTGGGGAGAAGCAGGACTGCGGCCTCTTGCCCTCACCTTGGCTGCCGAAGCCCCGTCCCTCTGCCCTGCCAGCCACCCCTGTGCTCCCCATTCGCTTCCTCCCCTGCCCTCTTAAGGTGCATTCAGGTGAAGAGACCCCGTCTTTGGCTCATGCCAGTCCCCTCAGGCCACCTGTGGTCTGGAGGTCAGGCAGCCTGGCATCCCAGGGCCTCTTTAGTGGGCGTCAGTGCCGGGCACTGTGGAGGTGAAGGGGGAGGAGGTATTATGGGGCCCAGAACAACCACAGTGCTGGACGCTAGGCAGCCCGGGATGAATACACATCAGTTCACACGGGGCTGGGAGACTCCAAGAGCCAGCTCAGGGCCTGCCAGGGAAGCGCTCCAGCTGGGCTCTATCCTCGGGCCTGGGTCCAGTCGGGGTGACCTTGGAAAGCAGTAAGGGGGGGTCAGGCCAGGATGCTGCAGAGATTTGTCACCAGTGTTCCAGTATTTGGGAGGCTGAGATAGGAGGTGTGTGTGTGTGTGTGTGTGTGTGTGTGTGTGTGTGTGCATGCGTGTGTCAGGGGTGCTGAGCTCCCTCTTAATGGATCTCAGTGTTTCCCTCCACTATCACTACCCCCGCCAAAATCTGGATCCAGAAACCAGAGTGCCCAGTGCCTGGAGGCTTGGGGGAGGGAGGCTGCCCACCACAAAGCACCTTTCAAATGCTCCAAAGGCCCCAGCTATCTTAGGGTGGCGGGAGGAAACCCATTCTGCCCCTGGGGATGAAAAACACGAGGTAGGACTTCGGGGAGCTGAGAGGCTAGTTCTGCATTTTGGCCAGGGCTGCCCCTGACAGACTCGTGGGCATCACCATTCTCGTCCCCTCCCTCACTCCACCTTCATGCACGGCCCCTTGGCTGTTCCCTGAAGACCCACTGTAGATCTGGCTGCTTCCTCACCCTGCTGCCAGCCATCTCTGCCTCTAGCTGGTCTGATGCAGGCCAGCCTCAGAAATCCTTTCAAAACAGAAATCTGATCTCATGGTTCCTCAGCCTAAAAAAAGGTCTCCCTGCACAGAGATAAAACCTTACGCTGGGCGTGGTGGCGCAAGCTTGTAATCCCAGTACTTGGGAGGCTGAGACCGGAGGATCCGGGTTCGGGTTCGCAGCCAGCCTCAGCTATTTAGTGAGGCCTCAGCAACTTAGTGAGACCCTGTTTCAAAATAGAGTAAAAATAGGGCCGGGGTTGTAGCTCAGAGGTAGAATGCCCCTGGGTTCAATCCCCAGTACCACAAAAAAAAAAAAAAAAAAGAAAGAAAAAACCTTACCACTCAGCAGGGCCCCTGAGAACCAGCGCAGCCTGGCCGATGGAGACCTGGCCCCTGCCCTGCCTGGCACTCTGCGTGGCCCCCACTCTGCAAGCTCATGCCAGCCCTGTGCCCTGGGTTTCTCATAGCCCCATGAGGCCCAGAACAACCTCCTCCTCCTTTTTTTTTTTTTTTTTTGGCAGTACTAAGGATTGAACCCAGGGCCTGGCACATGCTTAAACAAGTCCTCTACCACTGAGCTACATCCACAGCCCTTCATATATTATTCTGAGACAGGGTCTCCCTAAGTTGCCAGGCTGGCCTCAAACTGTTGCTCCTCCTGCCTCGGCCTCCTGAGTAACTGGGATCCCAGGTGTGCACCACCATGCCCCATGAACTTCCTTCTGCCTGTTGCCTTTCCATCCTCTCACCTGGCCCAAACCTGGGCTCAGTAACTGTCCTGTCAGCCATCTACGCATGAGCATGAATTTGCTGACAGCACCACTTCCAGGGACACCAGAGTGTAACTGTCCTCTCTAAGCATGGAGTGAAAGGCTTTGACCTTCTAAAAGGACATTGGGCATTGAGCAAGGAAACAATTTATTTCCAGGGGAAAAGGGTGGGCGGGGAAGGTCGGGGCGTTATAGAGACCTGAAATCACCCAGGTCACTTTCAGGAGACTTTGCCAACAAGCAAGGCCATCCCTAGTCACTCTAGTTTTAACTTCAACTTTGTGCCATAGAGATCAGGGGGAGTTACACTAGAATCCAGGACCCTGGAGTCCTGGGCCAGGGCACATTTCCTGCATGGGAATCACACAGCTGATTGAGACCATGGACGGATGCACATTTCCACTCAGATCTTCTTAAGAAGGATGTCCCAGATACCCCCATTCAGGGTGAGGTCTTGGGGCAGGTGTTCAGGAGGTTGATTCCCTGCTAGAACTATATCTAGACAAGGAAGACACCCAGCAAGCTTTCAGAGATGACACAAAGGTAGGGCTTGGGACCCCACCCACATTTACTTTCAAGAGTGGGAAGGGCCCCTTCGTGGCTGCCTCCTTTAAAACTCCACTGCCAAGCCAGGTGTGCCGGCACATGCCAGTAATCCCAGTACTTGGGAGGCTGCGACAAGAGGATCGCAGGTTCAAGGGCAGCCTCAGCAACTTAGCGAGCCCTCCACAATGTAGTGAAACCGTTTCAAAATAAAAAATAAAATAGGGCTGGGGGTGTAGTTCAGAGGTAGAATGCCCCTGGGTTCAATCCTCAGTAACTAACACACACACACACACACACACACACACACACACACACACCCCTCCACTGCCAGCCAGACCTGGCAGTTCTAGGGCCAGAGCTTGCAAGGCTGGGGACCTTACTGTGCGACCATGACCTGGGTTCAGAGCTGCTTGGCCCCCTCCCCACCTTTCAGCCCAGGTGTATGACCTGGGTCATCAACTCTTAAGAAACAAGCTTCCTGCAGCTTCAAGTTAGCACAGGAAGTGCAGGCAGGAGAGCAGCGCCCCGCAGAGCTGACTCAGCAAGGTGGGGACAGAGGGAGGGGAAGCCCTCAGCCAGGGAGAGACAGCCTGGGACACCAGTGCTCCCCTTTGCAGCTCACTCTGAGGTAGGAGAGGAGAAATAAAATATTAGTAGAAAGGAGACGAACTGGGAAGGAAAGGGAAGATATATTTTTAAAATCTAGAAATTTCATAATCCTTAACCTCACCCTACAGGGTCTGTTCTATCTTGGGCAGAAGCCTCAATAGGCCCACACCCTTAATCCTAATGGCCCCTCTCTCCACCTGAGATTCCTGAGATGCTTAGTAAACAAAGGATCCACAAGGAAGGTCATGCTCAGGTGCCGCCCAGCCACTGCCCATCCCCATGGATGCTGGAACCTGAGGATTCTGAGGAAGCCCAGATCTCCACCCCTGCTGTGTGCCCCCACTCCCTCACGGGCTCTACTATAAAAGAACTGTGAGACCCCAAAGAAGCTCTCTCCCTCTTGAGATGGCCCGTGTTCTCCCTTGAATGTGTCCCCCACTTTACTAAATAAACCTCTGTCTTTGTCTCTCACTGGCGTGTGCTGGGATGCGTTTCTGCCATGGAAGCCAAGGACCCCGCCGATCCTGAGTTCCAGAGGTGAGGAATGGACCCGTTCACCCCCTGACAGCACAACACTTTCCCTGCATTAACTGCACAGAACATCTTCCCAAACCATGGTTAATCCACTTGACAGTCAAGGGACACCGGTGGCCCTGCGCATGTGCCTGGGCCAGGTCACGCAGTTCACGCACATGTGCGTGGAGCCAGCTCCCTCTCCTCGTGGGTAGCTTTGCACAGGGGCCTGCTTCGGAGCTTTGGCTTCTTGGTCCCAGCTCCTGTCTGCCCTGCTCTCTGTGGTCACCTGGCCCTCCCACCTCCTTTACTGTTCTTCACACACATACTTGGTCCCAATCAGGTCACCACCCTGACTGTCCCCTCAACCTGACACCCCCAGGGCCCTGATCTTCCTCTGCCTTGGCTAAGTTCAGAGGTCACCTCTGCAAAATGGGCCTTGCTAGCCACTGACACTCAGATGTCCTGAGCCACCTTACCTGCTCCCCACCCTCTCACATCCCCCCAACACTATTCATTATTATAAATTGCTCATTTCTTTGTTTGCTTTCTGACTTCTCCACTGAAGTGTAAACTTCCTGAGAACAGTAACCTGGCCTCTTGTTCTCAGCCATCTCACCAGTGCCGGCTCTGGCATTCAGTAGGTGCTCAATAAATACCTGCAGCAGCAATGAATGAATGCAGCTCTCCATGCCCTATTCAGAGCAGGCTGCTGACACCAGGCCCTCAGAGCCGCCGGCCCCAGATTACAGAGTGGGAGAATGTTAGGGGGGCTGTAATTACAGCATGAGAAGGCCCAGCACTTCCAGGGGGGCTGGAGGGGAGACGTCCAGACCTATAATCTTGTCAACCTTTTTGAAAACCCAGCATTACCAGCAGACCCTGCTTTCCTTCTCCACCACATACGTTTATCTTTTCCTGCCATCCCAGCTTACCAAGGGGCCCCCAGAAACTTCCCAGCCCCTCTTCTTTGGGGGCTGCAGTCCCTGCTAGCATCCCTGAGCTGCTGCCTCCCCCACAGCTTCCAGGCCCTTCGGGGAGGGGTTTCTTAGGTTGGTGCCTGGTGGAGACACAGAAACATCTCCCCACACTGTGGATCAGCTCTGGCTAAAGCCATCCCTTCCCCCTGCTTCCTTCTGTGCTGAACAAACACCGGATCTACTGCACAGGGCTCAGAGGAACAAGGAGAGGAAGGCCCTGCAGAAGGTGCCTGGAATCCACCCAGCTCTCGCGCCCGCGCTGTAGCTCCAGACTGCCTCTTCATTAAGGGGCCTGTATGTAAACTGGCAAGCTGCTACAAAAGAACCAAGCATGTCTTCTGTCTAAAAATAACACTCCTCACAGCGTGAAAGGTCACCTGGCTGTCTGCAGCCAGGCAGCCCCTGTCCTGATTGTGGTCATAGGTTCACTTTTCTCCCAGAGTGACCTCGCCATTCCATGCCTCATCAACCTGGGAATATGTACAGTTATGAGTGGAACTGACTTAGCTGTTAGCACGAGGGGGCTTTCTGGGAACCCAGAGGCCCAGTGCTGGCCAGCACAGAGACACAGATGGCTTGCAAGTGGGAGGAGACCATGCATATCTTTTGCAGATTGAGTTTAGCTCTTTCTGCTCCGCTGCCTGGTTTCTGAAGTCCCTTGGTTCCTGGTTGCAGTTATTTGCTTTTTACATCAGCAGCTACACACTCTATTTCACTCTGTAATGACCATTTCCTCCCAGGGAGCCTCCTCGGGCCAGCAAACTTAGGATACACAGGAAATCTACTCCAATCCCAGGATGGGCAACAGGAGATGGATTTTCCACAATAGTCTTTTAAAACAACGCAGAAATTTCCATGTAAACAGTAGGCTGCCTTGAGAGGCTGTTGACCCCAATATGCTTGCCCAATATCTAAAAGAACTTCACTTCTGCCCACCCCTCAAAAGCAGGAGGTCCCAGCAAGCACCAGATAACTTGCAAGATTTCTCTCTGGTTTTCTACATTTTCTACATGTCCTATAAAAAGGCACTAACTGCCTTTTGCTTTGCATTATCTTTTCAAAAATGTTTGCACAACAAACAGCCTTAGAAAATAAAGGGAGTGTCTTGCCTTAGAGCACACAGTAGGTTGGCATATAGCCTTGGACAATGGAGACAGTGTCTCTCCATGGAGCAAAGGGTAGGTTTGCTTGCTGCCCATTATAAAAGATGTGGGACCCCTAAGATCTGGGCTCCTCTCCTATAATGTAACCCACTGCATGAGCAGGCATTGATCTGAGCCCACTCCGTCACCTCTGTGGAACTTGGAGGCAGTGGGCATGGATGCATATGTGCTGATGTTCATGCTGGTCACTATGATCGGATAGCCTTTTCTTTCTGACTCAGGGGTGTGATGTTTTCTGTGGCACACAAAAAAAATCAAGGTAAATTAACTTAATTGGCTTGCAAATAGGGTAAAATCTTAGACCCTTCATAGTTTTTTTTTTTTCTTTTTATTTGTTTTGGTACTGGAGAGTATAGCCAGGGGCATTCTACCCCTGAACTACACCCCCAGCCCTTTTAATTTTTTTTTTTTTGAAACAGGGTCTCACTAAGTTGCTGAGGTTCTCACTAAGTTGTTGAGGCTAGCCTCAAACCTATGATCCTCCCTTTTTCCTCCCAAGTACTAAAATTATAGTCAGGCACCACCGTGCCTGGCTCCTTCATAGTTCCTTTTGTGTGTGTGTGTGGTGCTAGGGATTGAACCCGGGCGCATTATACCTCAAAGCTACACCCCCAGGTCCTATTTTATTTTTTATTTGGAAACAGGGTCTCACTAAGTTGCTGAGAGCCTCATTAAGTTGCTGAGGCTAGCTTTGAACCTGCGATCCTCCTGTCTCAGTCTCCCAAGTACTGGGATTACAGGTGTACCACCATGCCAGGCTGCTGCTGCTGCTGCTCCTTCTCCTCCTCCTCCTTTTTTTGTGGTACTGGGTATTAAACCCAGAGACATTCTACCTCTGAGCTACACCCCCAGTCCTATTTTATTTTTTATTTGGAAACAGGGTCACACCAAGTTGCTGAGGGCTTCACTAAGTTGCTGAGGCTGTCCTTGACCTTGAGGCTGTCCTTGTCCTGCGACCTCCTGTCTCAGCCTCCCAAGTACTGGGATTACAGGCATGCACCACTGTGCCCAGCTCCTTCATAGTTCTTGACAGTGCTGCTCCTGTCCCTAATGATTGAGGTCAAGGTGACTGCCCAATCTCTAAGCTCCAGGTCTGCACCACTTCCAGCAAACTCAGGAGAAGCCCCAGTTCCAAAAATATATGTAAACCAGAGAAAAAAAATTACTTATAAAAAATTATTTTTTCTTTGCAACAGAATTTCTCACGTGCATCTTTAAAATAGAATACCACTGAGAACATTTAAAAGATGATGTGACTTGTCCCAAAAAGCTGAATTTGTGCAGAAAGTTTTGGGAATATGCCCTCATCTAAAACAAGTTTTCCCTGAGCTTTTTTGTTAGAGGTGGGGATGCCAAGCAGTGTGGGCTGGGTGTGAAGCTTCTCAGGGGCTATTAGCAAGCCCCCGCCTCCTTCCTGAAGGCCAGCTGGCATGCTCTCTCGTGGAAGAACTCTCTACCTCCTTAACAAAAAAGTCAATCACTCCGATCTGTGGTCTAGCTAATTGAGTTGTGCCCATATCAATTTCCTGGTTTTGATAACGTGCTGTAGTTACAGAAGATGTTACCATGGGAGGAAACGATGTGATGGTGGTAGCGATGACTTCTCTTTCAGTGGGGAATAACGCTACCTACCCTGCAGAACGGTGCTGGGATTGGAGGGGAGGAATGTAGCACACCTAGTATTTTTGCAACATTTGGTGAGTCTATAATTATTTCAGAATAAAAAGTTAACACATGTGATTTAGGAAACCAAATAGCCAATCTTGTTAGGTTCATAATTAAATGAAGATAGTGCTCTGAAAGCCTTGGGGGCTATCTTATTTGTAATTATATCAAAGTAGTAATAATACTGTAATTTAATTGGAAAAAACTTGATTACTCAGTGCTGGTGATCTCAGTCACTCAATGATAAGCACGTGCATCCCGCTCACCTGAGTCCCCACGAGGCTCTGGCCAGCTCCCTGTGCCTCACACAGAGCACTTGATGCACAGGACGCAAGGGCAGCCAGGGCGAGGGGCTGCCGGGTGCATGGTCTCAGGTCCCTATCCTTGGAGGCAAGAGAGGAGTGGCGAAGACTGAGCCTAGCTGAGGCTGGCAATGTGGCAATGGCTCCTTGGCCAAGGAAAGACACAGGACAGGACAGGAACAGCACCCGCCATGTGGCCAACTCCATGACAGAAATGGAAAAGAAGTAGACAAGGGGCCTTGTCTCAAAGGGAGGCTGCAAGGGTCAGCAAAGCGATAGATAGTGGGTTTGGAGGCACAGGCTCATGCTCACATACTGTGGGTTTGGAGGCACAGGCCCGGAGGGGGACCCTCTGCTTCCCCTGCACCCGCCCCTGCTCCCAAGGCAGCCAGGCTCCAGAGTGAC
The DNA here is from genome assembly GCA_004027185.1 of Glis glis. Taxonomy (NCBI): domain Eukaryota; kingdom Metazoa; phylum Chordata; class Mammalia; order Rodentia; family Gliridae; genus Glis; species Glis glis. The sequence continues at coordinate 16,147 of PVJS01004542.1, forward strand.
TCTGCTCCTACCGACTCCGCTCCTACCTATTACGTGGGTTTTCTTCCCCAGGCTGCCTTGCTAGAGAGCTGCCTGCCCCAAGGGGCCTCCAGAGCTTCTCCTGGCCCCTCCCACGGCCTCTGCAGGCCTCCCAGAGGCTGGCGGTCCGGCACGGTCTTCACACCCCAAGCCCAGAAAGCTGGTCTAGACTTAGTGAAAACAACTGGGTGTGGGGGGCCTTTAAGGGTAGCCTACAGCCTTTAGCAGGATTTGACAGATAGGCAGATGTCAGTAACTGTACTGGCTTCCCCTCTACTACCTTGTTGTCCCTGCTCACAGACCCCTCTACCCTACCCCTACCCCGGTGCCACTGCACGACACTATCTGTCTCCCAGACAGTGGATCATGACAAAACAACCCAACACAACCAGAACCAGGCTGGGATGAGTCCACCTCACCCCCTGGACCAAAGAGGATCCCCAGAGTATGGAGGGACTAAGGTAGCTTCCAGTGAGCAGGCGATCGTTCCTCAGTCCCGCGGACAATATCCCCCACTACGCAAGGTCACGGGTATGTGGGGACTGGAAGGTATCCTATGCCTGACTTTCCCAGCAGGTGGGGTGAGGTGGGGGCAGGTGACTTTATTAATAGCTGCCATTTGTTGACCATCGCTATGAGACAGGCACTGTGCAAACTGCTTCACGTGCATTCTTTGAATCCTCACTCCAATCCTAAAAGAGGAAACTGAATTCCAGATAGGGCCTCAGTCCCACAGCAGCTGCTGGGTTACTGTCCCCTGTGGCAGCTGATGCGGAGGGAACCCTGGTCCAGACGTCAGGACTACGAGTTCTGGTGTTGGCGGTACCTCCTGGGTGTGAGGCCTTGTCTATTAGCATCCCTCAGCCTCAATTTCCTAGTTAGTAAGATGAGAACCATAACCTTTCTGGGGGATCAAGCAAGATTCTATGTGGCTGTGTGATATAAAATGCTAGGCAGGTGGGAGGAATTGATAATAATAAGAACTAACATTTATTTGGCCCCTCTTAGGCGCCAGCCATAGCTCTTAGCACCTGAGATGCATTCATTCATTTTATCCTTTACAACAGCCCCACAAAGGAGGTACCAGTAGCATCCCCACTTTCCAGATGGAGGTATAGTGATGTTAATAGGACGAGTAACTGCCAGAGCCAGGGTTTCTGGGGTGAATGCAGGCAGTGTGACTCCCGAGACAGGGGGCTGGGTGGCAGTTATACACAGCCGTGCCCCCCACCCCACCCTCCAACCCTGTCATCCTCCAGGGATTAGCTCCAGGCCCCCCTCTTTCAGGAGACCTTTGCTGACTTCCTCAGCTCACAACGAGCTCTCCGCTCTCTGAGCGCCGTGTCCAATCATACTCGGAATTGCGCGATGGTAGAGGGGGCCACGTCCTGCCTTAAGTCGTTCCCTGATTCTGGAGACGGTCTTGTCTCTCACTATCTCAAGGGTCCTTAGATGCCGATCTCTCCTCAACTGGCCACCCCAGCCCTCAGTCTGGCCCAGGCAGAGCCCCTCCTAAACACCTGATTGGATGATCGCAAGGCCAAGGAGAAGGGGAAAAAACTGTTCATGCTTCCTGAGCAAACAGGCAACCTTCATGCCCAAGACCAGGTCCACCACTGCCACAGGGCACTAGGCTGGCCTTGTGTCACCTCTGGGACACTCATGCCCACAGCAGCCCGGCTGGGCTCCCATGCCTTGGATGGGCAGAGCCTCCAGACTGTGTTGGAGGAGCCTCTAAAGTTAGTGCAGACCCGGCTGTTGGACATTCCAAATTCCCTCAGGACTCAGTGCAGTCCAGCCAAGCACGAAAGTCACACTCAGAGCCCAGGAACAGAGAAGCCGGACTCTGCCTCCATGGAAGGAGGTCAGGGCTGAGGCTCCCTGCTCTGACTGGTTCTGGTCTGGCCCAAACTGTGGGGTTTAGATGTTCCTCCCGATAGCTAATTAATTCTCTCCACCTTTAGCACAAGACTCTGAGGACAGGCAGTAGTATGTGCTCTTGCCTTCTGCTGCTTTTGAGAATGCGGGTGTGAGAGGAATGCCCTTCAGAGAGGAGCCACTTTCCGAGAGGCACCCCAGTTCTATTTTCAAGCCAACAGGTCAGTGGTGGCCATGAGCTGGCCTGGGAGTAAGGTTATCATCATCCTGCTGGCTGGCCCGTGGGGATCCAGGGCCAGCATTAACCCAAGGGGAAGCCCACTGTGAAGGGAGCTCCGCTGGGAAATAGCTGGTTCCACTGGCTTGGGGAAAGGTAGGGGACCTGGAGAGCCAGGAGGCAGCATCGCCCACATGGCTCAGGACACAGCCCAGGTGTGGGGCAGGAGGCCTGAGTTCAAGTCTCAGCCATGCTACTTTTACTGGAAGTTACTTAACCTCTCTTAACCCCCACATCTTATCCCTCGGGGAAACGATAATGCACACCTCAGTAGGAAGATTTGTACATGATAATGAATGTAGTAGCGCTCTGTAATTATGCTACAGGTCTCTGCACAAACCTCAGCATCAGAGGAACAGCAGCTGGCGGCAGAGCTGAGACGTTTCCCTCTAAAATTACACAGCATAATCGGTTGTCTGAAACAGTCCAAAACCATGTCATGGCTAATGGTCTGGTCTTTATGGCTAGACGGAGCTGGGTTCAAATCCTGTCTCTGCCGGCTCCAGATGTGTTATGTAAGTGTGCGATGGCTCACTCAGAGCCGGGAGTGTCCTTGATTTGAGGTTACCTACGACTGACATGGGAGGCGGTGGGGGCAGTTCCGCCTGCAGCGCCTCATCCTTTCCCAGGGGAACTTGGTCTCTCAGTGCCTTCTGTGAAAAGGAAACCAAAGCCCAAGAGCCCGAGAAACTCCTCAGCGGCTACGAGCCAGGGGCGAGAGGAGCCGGTCCTGGAATGGCCGAAGAAGCCACTTGGAGGACAGTGGCCTTCAATACCAGGGGCTTCCAGAACCCTTGGGGAATGGTTAACATGCAGATTCCTAGGCCAAACCTGCACGGCACTTCTGGCTTAGCAGCCAGCTTCTTGGCCCAAGGAGTACACTTCTCAAGGTTACCCCAAACCCTTGGGGGGGCCATCCGAGCTCACCTGGGAGGAAGGGGATAATCCTTTGCTTGGGGTCCTTCTGGCCACCTTCAATGGGAAACTTATCCAGAAGCTGCATCTGAGGAGGCAGACAGACAGAAAGACGGGATCAGAAGACTGGACCAGTGCTCAGCGCCCCTTCCCAGCCCACTCCACCCACACGGATGAGCGACGCCGGGACTCCCTCATTTCACAGATGACTAACAAACCACGTGGGGCGTGAGAGGGACAAGGCCAGAGCTCTCCATGCAGCAAAGTGGGGTGTCTGAACAATCTCAGGGAGGGGAAACGTCTGGAGACACCTGGAGTGAAGCTGGGCCAGGGACCAGCAGGCCTTCGGGTCATACTGGGGTTTCCAGTTGCTTCTTTGAACCCAGTTATTTCAAACTTCAGCTACAGGGTGAATCCTTCAGTCGCTGGCCATCCCCAACCCTCCTGGGCCAGGATGGAGGAGGGTCCCACCTGGTACTTCAGACAGACCACCCACCTTCCAGAACCCTCTACGGAAACAGACCCAGATGTTATTCTAATTGCAAAACCAAATCTTTCTCAGGGCCCCCACTGCTGGAAGACCCCTTCCTCTGCTTCCTCCTTTCCCACCCTGAGATCGCTACTGTTTTTCCAGGGATGGACCCATTGGAAGAGTTTCCAGGGTTCTGGAGGAACGGCTGTGTTTTTTTCTTCTGTTATTCTAGGCTGAAATTCTGTGTAAACTGGAAAAACACACAAGAGGCAGGATGGAGAAGGCCAGGGCTCCTGTGTGTGTGGTTGATCTCCCTTCCAAGGCACAGGCAGGAGCTGTCTCTTCCTGCTACCCCAGCGGTATGATCTTGACCAAGGCAGGGGACCCTTCTCCGTCGGGCCTTAGGCGCCTCCTTGGCCGAATGAGGAGGATCAGTCACATGGTATCTAAAGTCCATTCATTCTGCTATTCCTTCACATATTTATTGAGCCCCTATTTAGAGTACTAGGCACCAAAGGAAAAAGCTAGGGGCTGGGCAGGCAGCTCAGTGGCAGAGTGTGGACAAGCATGCACGAGGCCCTGGGTTGCATCCCCAGCACTGCAAAGAAAAAAAAGCCCAAGTCCTGGCCTTCAGAGAGTTTTACATTCAGACACACAGAAAGCAAATGCATCATAAATCAGGGGGAATAAGTGTCATGAAAACAAAGTAGGGTAAGACCTTGGGGCAAGACGGGTGGTTGTTTTATTCAGGGTGGTGAGGAAGACCTTAGTAGTCCAGAGGAAATTCACTTTCAAGAGGGAGAACGTTGCAGGAAGGAGGGACAATAAGTACAAAGAGCCTGCAAAGGCCAGTGTGGCCGGCATAGTGGGAGCGAGGACAGAGGGACCGGGAGGCAGTTGGGCCAACCATGGAAGGCCTTGGAGGCTGCCAACACTCAAGGTTTATCCTGACGGAAGGGGATGTCCTAGAGAGCTCTGCACAGAGGAGAAACATGATCTGATTCATGTTTTGAAAAGATGGCTCCAGCTATAAATGGGCCACAGACTGGTTAGGAGCCTATTGATGGGAGCTTGGACCACAGAGTTAACACTGACAGTAAAGAAAGGAGATCCTAGGCTAGACCGCGTGGATGCATATGCGTTTCTATTCATCTACACATCCAGCTCTAACACAGGATTTTAGGACTGTCTCTTGCATAATCATCACCTAATATAGACTATTTAGAGTTCACATATGAAGGTGGTGGTAGTGGTGGGAGTGGGGGATTCCATTCAAAACGAGACAGTCTACACCATAATTAACTTTCACTTCCCTGAATACAGATGGCTATTTAGCAAAAGCTGGCTCATGAGTTTTTAAAGTTGTAACTTCAACTCTCAAACATTTAATAATTCCCTGCTACATGTAAATATAGCCATTGGACCATAACACTATAAACTTGCGCTTGGGATTTTTTTAATTAATACATTTTCAAATAAATTCTAGACTAGAACTCCTTTTTTCTCTTTTTCCTTGCCCATATTCTATTTTCATACATTTCATTTCTGCATTACATATGTAATTCCTGCTCACAGAGGAAAAAAACAGAAATTACAGAAATAGTGAGTGGTGAAGAAAGAAGAGAATCACTCACAATCTCTCCCTTGGAAAAAGCAACATTAATATTTGGGGCTATGTATCCTTTCCAGGCATTCTTCCTGCATGTAAATAAAGCAAACTCATCAGTGTTTTACACTATATAATGAGCATCTTTTCCATGTCAATGTATACTTCCCATCAGCATTATTATTTTTTATTTTATTATTATTATTTTCTGCGGTACCAGGGATCGAACCCAGGGGCATTCTACCTCCGAGCTACACCCCTGGCCCTATTTTTTATCCTTTATTTTGAAACCGGGTCTCAAGAAGTTGTGGAGGGCCTCACTAAGTAGCTGAGGCTGGCTGCGAACCCGGATCCTCCAGTCTCCGCCTCCCAAGTACTGGGATTACAAGCGTGCACCACCACGCCCGGCTTATTATTATTATTTTTATTATTATTATTGTTATTTTTTTGCGGTACCAGGGATTGAACGCAGGGGCGTTCTACCTCCGCGCTACGCCCCCGGCCCTGTTTTTTATACTTTATTTTGAAACCGGGTCTCACAAAGTTGCGGAGGGCCTCACTAAGTAGAGAGAGAGAGAGAGAGAGAGAGACAGGGAGAGAGAGAGCGAGAGAGCGAGAGAGCTGAGGCTGGCTGCGAACCCAGATCCTCCGGTCTCCACCTCCCAAAGTACTGGGATTACAAGCGTGCACCACCACACCCGGCCTTATTATTATTATTAGTAGTAGTAGTAGTAGTAGTAGTACTGGGGATTGAACCCAGAGGCATTCTATCTCTGAGGTACACCCCCAGCCCTATTTTATTTTTATTTTGAAACAGGGTTTCACTAAGTTGTGGAAAGCCTTGCTAAGTTGTGGAGACTGGCTGTGAATTTGCAATCCTCCTGTCTCAGCCTCCCACATATACGCATTCTTAATCATGATATAGAATTTCAATGTTTGCATGAGCCATGGTTTATTTACCTACTCCCTTATTGGATATTTAGGTTGTTTCCAACTTTCCACTACTATATATAACATTATAGTAAATACCCTTGTATCTCTGCACACTTCCTTAATTGCAATGCATTGCTTTATAATCTTTTGTCTCATCTTCTATGCATATTTATAAATGCCTTAAATCTTTTCCGGAATATTGGGAATAAATAGATGGATAATTACTATGTGTGGGCCAGGCCTGGGGCCTCTGAGCAATGGCTCCATCAGGCCTCTGAGGAGGAGGTACAGAGACATCTGAGAAGAAATGTGGGTGAGCCCAGCAATGTAACATGCCCAGGTGCAGATGATTCGCCCTTATCTGAAGCACCTCTCCCAAAGCGGGTGACCAGCTGTACTACAACAGGCTGTGGGAGCTCGCCCGAGTGGCCGTAACCCTCCAGTGCTTGAGGGAATTAGGGTACAGAAACTTGTGTCCTCTGACTGCTCTGTTCTCTCTCAGACCTAAGATTCTGGGATTCTCACTAAGAGTACACGGAAAATGTGGTGCTCAAAGGAGTGGGCAGGGCAGGTAACATTTACACATTCATTCCTTTCCCTCCAAAACTCTGACACGTGCCTTGTAGATGTCCGACTCTCTGTTAGGTGCTAGAAATAACTCAAGTCACAATGTTGGCATCGAGGAGCCCCCACGCCCTAGAGCAGGGCTTCACAGCCTTTACGTGCATTAGAAGCACCAGGCAGCAATGGAAATGCAGGTTCTGGTTCTGTGGGCCTAGACAGAGGCCTGAGACCCTGCACTTCTCCCCAGCTCGCAGCTACTGTAGGAGCAGCTGGCCCCTGGACCACACTCTTAGTAGCAAAGCTCTATAGCTTTACTGTCCGCACAGTAGTCCCTGGCCACATGTGGTGTGGAGCACTTGGAATGTGACCAGTCCAAGTTGAGGTGTTCTGTATGTGTAAAATATACACTGATGTCAAAGACAGTATGGGGGAAAGAAGAATGTGAAATAGCTCATTAAGAATTTTTGGCCGGGTGTGGTGGCGCATGCTTGTAATCCAGTACTTGGGAGGCTGAGACTGGAGGATCTGGGTTCGCGACCAGCCTCAGCTACTTAGTGAGGCCCTCCACAATTCAGTGAGACCCTGTTTCAAAATAAAGAATAAAAAATAGGGCTGGGGGTGTAGCTTAGAGGTAGAATGCCCCCAGGTTACATCCCCAGTACCGCAAAAAAAAAAAAAAGGAATTTTTGTATTAATTGCATGCTGATAATATTTTAGATCAGGATATAAATAAAATATTTAGCTGGGCATGGTGGCACATGCTTGTAATCCTAGTACTTGGGAGGCTGAGACAGGAGGATCGCAGGTTCATGGCCAGCCTCAGCTATTTAGTGAGGCCATCCACAACTTAGTGAGACCTTGTTTCAAAATCAAAAATAAGAGGGTGTAGCTCAGTGGTAGAGCACATGCCTTGCATTTCCAAGGCACTGGGTTCAATTCCCACTACTGCAATAATAATAATGTGATAATAATAAAGAGTCTTCCGCAAATTAAAAAAAATAAAAAATAAAATAGGGCTGGGGGTAGAGCTCAGAGGTAGAATGCCCCAGGATTCAATCCTCAGTACCATACACACAAAAAATTTAAAAATTAATTTCACCTATTTTCTTTCTTTTTTTTTTTTTTGTGTGTGTGGTACTGGGGATTGAACCCAGGGGCATTCTACCTCCAAGCTTCATCCCCCAGCCCTATTTTTTATTCTTTATTTTTTGAAACAGGGTCTCACTAAGTTGCGGAGGGTCTCACTAAGTAGCTGAGGTTGGCTGTGAACCTGAGATCCTCCTGTCTCAGCCTCCCAAGTACTGAGATTATAAGCATGTACCACCACACCCGGCTTTTATTTTTATTTTGAAACACGGTCTCACTAGGTGATGAGAGTCTCACTACTTGCTAAGGCTGTCCTTGAACCTGCAATCCTCCTGTCTTAGCCTTCCAAGTACTGGGATTACAAGCGTGGGCCACCACACCTGGCTCAACTATTTTCCTTTTGCGTTTTTAGCAGCTACTGGATTTGTGTGTGTGTGTGTGTGTGTGTGGTACTGGGGATTGAACCCAGAAGTATTCTACCTTTGAGCTACACCCCCAGCCTGATTTTATTTCTTATTTGGAAACAGGGTCTCACTAAGTTGCAGAGGGCCTCACTGAGTTGCCGAGTCTGGCTTCGAACCTGCGATCCTCCTGTCTCAGCCTCCCAAGTACTGGGATTATAAGCGTGCACCACCACGCCCAGCTTGGAAAATTTTAAGTTATGTATATGACTCACATTGTATTGCTGTGGAACAGCGCTGCTCTAGGGCATGATGGTTCTCAAATACAATCTGACATCCACTACACCTGATTCACCTGGGGACAGGAATTGGTTAAAGTGCAGGATCCTGGGTCTCACCTGGAAATGTGTGACCCTTTGATCTGGTGCTAGAGATGGACAAAGCGATGGGAATGAAGAGGACATATGAACAGAATCCTGTGGGAGCTGAAGGAGGAAGTCAGGGGAGGCTTCCTGGAGGAGGAGAGCCAGCTGTGTCTTGCCCAAGTGACAGTTACATTCCTTGTGCCTTCCTAACCAAAGCCAGAATTCCCTCAGTGAGTGCACATGCCTCCTGAAGGCAGGGCTCACCTGATAGCCTGACAAATAAGAGGGCAGATTTGAGGTTTCCTCTAAAAGGCCTTTCGGGGATACTTTGCAGCAGCCTCTCGCCCACCTCCTCTTTCAATAGCAGTTTTTCTTCTTCCCACACTCTGACATTGACTAGCTCCCTCCTCAGGTCAATATAAATCCATCTGCTAAGAGTCATGGGTCAAAAGGTCCTCTCCAGCGCTGTGAGCCCCAGCTGGCCTACTCCCTGTCCCTCGTCCTCAGGTGCCCAGCCTGCCACACCTGTTGGCTACTCCTGCCACCACGGCTAGGCAGCAGAGCATCAATGTCGGCCCTCCCCATCAGTCATCCCCACGGCCCACTGGCCACGGGAAAGGGAAGCCCAGTTAACCATCTGCCAGGGACAGTTCCTCTGCCCACAGGTCCCCTTCCAAAGAGAGCAGATCCCCCAGCTGGAGCTCTAAAGACAACCAAATGAAGGCGCCCAGCTGAGCTGCCTCTGTGTGGCTCCAGCAGCGGGGGGCTCATGGGGAATCTTGGCACACCCAACGGCAGGATGGTGAGCAGTGGGACCATGCTTGATACACAAGGCAAATGTCACCCCTTCCTGGGGGCTGGGCCGGCTGCACAGTGGGCTCTGTGACTTGGTCGGTGGCCAGTGTGCAGGGCTGGGTTCCACAGATAAAACAATCGCATGAAAGGCTGAGCGCAGGGGAGCTGTCTCCTGGTCAGGAAGCCTGGGCGCGTGGGCGTGAAGAAGGAAGCTCCGCCCGCAGGGAGCGCAGAGCCACCTTCTCAGGCAGGAAGTGGATTCTCCTGTCACTCCAGAGAGGCCCTGACCCAGGCTGGGAGAGAGGCAGGTCCCCCTGCCAGGTCGTTAGGAGTGAGAGGCGTCTGGCTAATGGAGCCCCTGTAACCACATCAGAACGTCGCAGTGTGTGGACACCAGGCTGTTTATCTAAGGGGTGGATAGTGTGAGGGAGACAGGACAGCCCGGCTCCAAGAGCTGGCTCCAAGAGCTGGCTCCAAGAGCTGGCTCCAGCCGGAGAAAGCTGATTCGGCAGCTCTCCTTGGGCAGGGCTCTGGCAATAAACACTGGGGAGAGGAGGAGCGTGGGCCCCCACCCAGCTGGGGCACATCTGTAACCTAAGAGGCCCACTCCTGACCTGCCCACAGGGTGGAGTTCCCAACGACTCCAGCCTTGGGCCCCAACTCGTCAACCTTAATCCCTGTGACCATGTCTAGCTCGGCAACAAAGGGAACATTGCAAGAAGCTCATGGGTTCCTGGACCTAAAATCTCCCTTAAGAAGAGACCAGGCCACCCAGTCTCTGAGGGCCCATGTCTCCAAGGGTTGAGGGAAACCTCAGAATTCATCTGTTCATTGTACTCACTGAGGACTCCACAGTGCCTGTGTTAGATGCCGGGGCACACCAGTGAGCATCTCGGGGACAGTCGGGACACACCAGTGAGCATCTCGGGGACAGTAATGATCAGTGCAGTGCAGCTTTTTTTTTCTTTTCTTTTTTCCTTTTGGTACTGGGAATTGAACCCAGGGGTGTTCTACCTTCAAGCCACACCCTCAGCCCTTTTTATTTTTTATTTTGAAATAGGGTCTCACTAAGTTGCTGAGGCTGGCCTCCAGCCTGCGATCCTCCTGTCTCAGCCTCCCAAGTACTGGGATTACAGGCATATGCCACCATGCCTGGCTGCAACTTTTCTTCAAGTGCTCACCCCTTGAGGCCTGAAGCATGCTTCCCCATTCCCCTCTGTTCTTCAATGACCTTCCAGGTGACACCTACTCCAAGAAGTCTTCCTTGATGTTGCAGCCACAGGTCGTGCCTCCTTCCTTTGCTCCCAACGGCACTTCTGGTTTGCATACCCTATTTCGCTACCTCACATGGTCTTTTGTGATTTTCTCTTTTGAACAAGTTCCTCTCCTGGCCCAAGAGGAAGCACCCTTCGCCCTTGAATGCTCTCAGCTCCCTTGTTGAGCCAATCTGATATGAAGATAAACAAACAATAGATCTAGAAGGGACTGCACAGCACCTCTAAAGCAATTCTAGCAAATCCTAATTTTTAGGGCAAGAGGGAGTCAGCAGAGTTCTCTGTCCAAATTAAATCTAACATCAAACCTCAATACATAATTTTTTTGGTATAGATATATTATCATTTCAACTTGTTGAAAAGACTCTCGTTTCCCACTGAATTACCTTAACTCCTTTGTCGAAAATCAACTAAATACCTATGTGAGGTTCTATTTCTGAATTCTATGCTCGCCTGTTTATATACATATACATCTATCTGTCTATCCTGACACCAACACCAACCTTTCTTGATTTTGTCTATTTTTAGTAAGTCTTGAAATCAAACCTCTTTTTTTCTTTCAAAATTGTTTTGATCATTCTAGATCCTTTGCATTTGCAAACACACCTTAGAATAAATTGGTTAATTTCCACAAAATAAAAGCCTCCAGGGATATTTAAATTGGGATTGCACTGAATTTACAGATCGATAAAGGTAATTAGCTATCTTAACAATACTGAGACTTCCCATTCATGAGCTTTATTTAGAACTTTTGATTCATTCAGCAATGTATTGTAGTTTTTAGTACAGATCCTTTGCACATCTTTCATTTGCATTTGTTATTTTACCAACACACACACACACACACACATACACACACACGCACACACACACACACACACACACACGCACGCACGCACATGCAAGGCATAAAGACTGGGAAGGAAGAAACGAAACTGTCAGTATTCACAACCAGTATGAAGTTATGTGCAAAATCAAAGAGATGCATACCTTCAGACCTTGAAAGATTACCATACCCTCGATTAAAAAAGAAATTGGTCCCTGGAAGATATAAGACATGAGGCCTTAGAAGAGAACATAGGCTGTGGGAGGCTGAGGCCTGAGGATCACAAGTTTGAGGCCAGCCTGGGAGCATTAGATGAGTGTCAACCTGCTGATACGCAATGGGGGTTCAGGGAGGGGTAAATCAGTGTGGCTGGGTGAGCAAAGCGGGCTTCTCAGAGGAGACAACAGAGCCAGGCCCTGAGCAAGGGGACTGGAGAAAAGGGAGGAAAGTGTCCCAGGAGGAGGAGTGGCCCAAAGGAAGGCGTGGCGGTGGGACTGTCAGGACCCAGACAGGAGCAATCTGGTAGGACCAAATAGACTTGCTGGTGAATTCCACCAACTGCCGCCATGTGTCCGGGAAAGTGGCGGGTTCTGGGGTGGAGTCCCTGATCACTTATTCCTCCAATTTGGGGATGACCACACAGTTGGCACGAGCTGGGTAAGGGCAGATGCCTGATGTGCCACTCCCAGGGGGCGGGGTGGGTCAGGGCATCCTGGAGCAGCACGGGAAATGCGGAGCGATGGAGGAAAAGTCATTCACAGAAGTCAGCTGGAGGGCGGGATTGTGCGCGGTTGGGGTCCTGGGATGGGGACTGGCAGGTGAGTCTCCCCGGGGGCCTGTTGGAGGATGATGGTCATGGAACTGCCACCCACAGCTGCTGGGTCTGGGGAAGCAGAGCTTCTTTTTGCTGAGGTTCTGGGCAAGAATCCGTTCCCTTGCATTTTTAGCTTCTAGAAGCCCCCTGTATTCCTTAGCTTGTGGCCCCTCCTCTGTCTTCAAATTGCAAGTGTAACAGGGTGTGTATTCCAACTGAACAGGTTTGCAGAGTCATCATAACAAAGAACCAACTAGGTGGTTTAAGCAACACAAGTTTATTGTCTCACAGTTCCAGAGGCCAGAAATCGGAGACCAAGAGACTGGTGGAGTGGGGTCCCTCTCGGAGCTGGGGAGACTCTGCCCCAGGCCTCCCCACTAGTTTTTGGAGATTGCTGGCACCTTCCCCGGCATGGGTGGCTTGGAGAAACATCGCCCTGATCTCAGCCTTCATCTTCACATGGCGTCTCCCCAGATGCCTGTCTGTGTTCAAACGTCCCCTTTTATTTATTTATTTATTTATTTATTTATTTATTTATTTATTGCGGTACCAGGGATTGAACCCAGGGGCGTTTTACCTCCGAGCTACACCCCCAGCCCTATTTTTTATACTTTATTTTGAAACCGGGTCTCATGAAGTTGCGGAGGGCCTTACTAAGTAGCTGAGGCTGGCCTCGAACCCAGATCCTCCGGTCTCCGCCTCCCAAGTACTGGGATTACAAGCGTGCGCCACCACGCCCGGCAAATGTCCCCTTTTAATAGGGACACCAGTCATATTACATCAGGGGCCCGCCCCACTCCAGGACGACCTCATCTCAACTAATTACATCTGCAAAGACTCCATCCAAGTAAGACCACTCCAGAGGTACTGGGCTTCAGATTTCAATATATGAATTTGGCAGGGGGCCTGGAAGATTTCAGTCCTTAGCAGGAATACGCATTAAAGTTATACATAACTGCCAGGCCTTTGGCTCGTGCCTGTAATCCCAGCTACTCAGGAGGCTGTGATAGGAACGTTGAAAGTTCGAGGCTAGCCTGGGCAACTTAGCAAGACCCTGCCTCAAAATAAAAAGGGCTGTGGGTGTAGCTCAGTGGTAGAGTCCTTGTCTAGCATGTATGAGGCCCTGGGTTCCATCCCTGCAGGCAGGAAGGCAGGCAGGCAGGCAGGCAGGAAGGAAGGAAGGAAGGAAGGAAGACTGCCAATACATACTACTAAAGCTGATGCTTTTGTCCAAAAGTCTCTTTCTAAACTCACAGTGGTGCTGGTACAACATTTTGGAAAACGTGAATAATAATAAATAGTGCAGAGCGAGGCAGATCTGGCCAAATTGGTTTCCTCATCTGTAAGATGGGGGCAGCGACAGAACCCGCCCGGGAGGGTGGGTGACCATCAAGTGAGACAGTGAGTGTAGAGTGCTTGGCGCCGAGCCAGGCACAAAGCGCTCCATCTACGCCAGCTCCTACGGCCACTGCTGTCCTCATCGCTCGTTAGGATGCCAGGCTATGTCCCTAGTGCCGGGAAAGTACTTAGGAAGCTCCAACCCTGAGATCAGGGAGACAGCAGGAAGACGGAGGGACCTGGGTCTGGGAGGTGTCCTGGCCAGGCCCGGCCTGGCTGTGAGCATATAGGGGCCCCAGGAGAGCTGCCCAGCTGGTGTGCGTGGGCCAGGCCTGGGAGGAGGCCTCTGGCTTTTCCAGCAGCTCATCAGGCTCGTGGGGGCCGGCCAGGATGTGTTTTACATTTAGCACGGTGGGGCCTGGGCTGATAGCCCAACACCTACAGGGAGATGCACACAGAGTGAAGAAATCAAACATGTGCTGGACAGCACCATTCCAGGGCGCCTCCCTTGATGCCTGGACCGTGCCCAAGTAGGCTGGCTACCCTCACCTCGCCTGAACCTACCCCAGTGGCCTCATTCCACCCACAGACCCATGGCCTTTGTGCAGGAAAAAAGAGCACTGGATTGGAGTCAGGAGAGGAGGGTTTCCGTTCTAGCCTGCCAAGGACTTGCTGGGCAAATGGGTAAGTGGCTCAGCCTCTCTGGGTCTAGCAGCCCCATCTGTGAAATACTTGCCCTGCCTGTCTCCACGAGGTGTAGTGAAGATCCAAGAGAAGACACTCAAGACCAAATGCCAGGCGTGATTACTCCTACTTACTCTTTGAGCCTCAGTCTACTCATCTGTAAAATGGGGCCAAGCCTGGTTTTTCCTTCTCTGGGGGCCGATGTGAGGTTGACAATGGAAAGTGTCTATGCAACATGCTTTCACGCATGCCAGGCCTGGAGGAAATGGCCCGAGGCAGTCGCCTCTTTTAGCACTGCCTCACTATTTTTAGTATTCCAGGTAGTCATGGAACGCTGGAGCTCTGGAGTCAGAATTCCAGCTGATTCCTTTGCTACAGGACCTTAGTTGAGTCATTTAACCTGCGATCCTGTTTTTTCATCCGTCAGTAAAAACAGATGAGAGTGTAAACAGCCCCACATCATGGTGTGTGGATTAAATGAGACAGTACAGGTGAGCAGGCACACGTGACTTACTGTCAGCATTTGATAAGTGGGGACACCGGTTTTGAAATGAAGAGACTCCACGGTATCATCTGTCCTCCAGCCCCCCTGCTTCCGGGGAGCTGCTTGGGGCTGTCAGCAAGGCCCATCTGTCCCTCACTGTCAATGCTAAAAGGCCTTGGGGACCCTTCACCTGAAACTTCATGGCCCTTCCCTTCCTAAGACTCTTGAGTTTTGTCCCAACATGAGAGTCCTCATGCAACCCCGGCTCCCCTTGGCCGAGAGGAAAGGGCACAATGCCAGTGCAGCCAGCTGCCTGAAAGACTAGTGACCAAGGGGGCCAGGCCAGAGGTTCCCGGCTCCAGGGGAAAAAGTAGAGCTTCCCCAGGACACGCACGACCTGCGCTGTGGTCTCCTGCTTTGGAGGCGGAACTGCACCCCCATCTCCTCCAACACCCCAGTGTGCCAGCCCGGCTGCTTGCTGGCTCCTCTTCCTTTCACCCCGGGAAGGTGCTCGGGGCTGGAAGAGCCTGGTGCTGTGGCAGGGAGGGTGTGCGCTGGGTAGTGTGCGCAAGGGCTGCAGGGATCGTCTCCGACCAAGAGGAAGAACTTGGACTTCCCGCTCCGGGCAACAGGGAGCCCCTGGAGGATGCTGAGCAGGGGAGGAGCACCGTGAAAGTGGAGTTCTAGAAAGACACATCTGGCCTGTACATGGAGAATGGTAGAAGAGACATCTGTGTGTAGGACCGATGGCCAGAGGAATACTGGTGCCAGGCCAGGGCGTGGGTGGCGACACTCCCCCACCAAGAACAGGGTCTGCCTGGATCCAGATGTTTTCTGACAGGGTCCTGGCTGTGGTCACCTGAATTGCTCCTGGGGGTCTCTAGCTAGTCTCCAATATTGCCAGGAGCCCCTCTCAAGGTTCCCAAACTCCACCCAAAGCTGCCTGACACCTCCCTCTCCCACACAAACCTCCAAGGACATCCAAAAAAAAAAAAAGGAAGAAGCTATGTAGAAAGGGGAAGAGGAAAGGAGGACGCCGGGCCTGAACCTTCTTTCCAGCCAAACCACACGACAGCCCCAGTTTTTGCTTGATTCTTCTCAGCCTTCAAATGGCCCAGAATCGTGGTCCCAAAATTGCCCTTGCCCTGGTCACCAACGTTTGGGACAAAGTCAGCCCAGAGTTTGGGACAAAGGGCCAGCAGGTTTGGGCAGAGATGAGGCCAAGACAGACCCTCAGTGGTCCAGGCCCAGACTGCTGGGGAAGGCAATGAGGTGCGGGACTGGTCCTCAGTGTGCCTCCTGATGGAAAGAGAGGCCGAGTGGGACATGTCTGAACGACAGTCTCACATCCTTGCCTCCCTCCTTCCTCTGTCCAAGCATCTCTGGTCCCCATTTTTTTCCTTCTATTCCAAATGGGTTAGGATCTTCCAGGCCTTCTCCCCCAACCCTGCCCCAGGTAGGGTCTCACTATGTTGCCCAGGCTGGTCTTGAATTCCCGAGCTCACGTGATCCTCCTGACTCAGCCTCCAGCATAGCTGGGACTACAGATGTGCACCACCATGCCTGGCTGAGGGGCTTCTGGGCTTTAAAGCTCCCTCCACCACAGTCTTGGCTAAAGAAGAAGGCAGGGATGGGGCTCAGGTGGGTAGAGCTCAGCTCTTACCCCTGGACTTCCCTGTCTTTGGCTTGGGGATGGCCCTGGTGCCGGGGGTCAGCACCAACCCCCCCACCACCTCCCAGAATCCAGGAAGGATTCCTCAAAGAAAACTTCCTCTAAGATACCAGAAGCTGCCACTGTGGCCTGTGTTGCCAGGCGGACCAGGCAAAGGCCAGGCAGGCCCCTCAAGCTCTGGCCAGGAGCACTGCTCACGCCAGGGGACTTGGGAAGGCCACCTCCCTTCCTCCGTGAGAAAGGTCACAGCATAAGAGACCAAGACCCATGTGAAACCTCTTTGAAGGTCTGTGTGAGGAGAGTGCTAATCACTAATTACGCACCAGCCCTGAATGTTGCTGCCGTTTGGTCCCCTCTGAGGGTGTCATCTCCGGCTTCGCACCCTTTGCGGGCTCTCTGCTGCCCATGGACATGAGGTTGTCCATGACCTCTGCCCAGACTGACCTGTCCTGCCACCCTGTGACCCCCACACTGCACGGCTGACTGGCTGCGGTCCTCCACAGCACAGCATGCTGCTCTGCAGATGGGTCACACTCCTAGAACTACGCTTACCACCCTGTATCCTAAGGATTCCTTTATGCGCCTGTCTCTGCAAAAGCCTGCGGGTGTCTTGGAAGCAGCCTCTGTATCTTGGCAATCCCACTGCCCACCACAGTGGCCCGACACACAGCTGGACACACACCTAGCCCACACTTCCCAGCCTCCCTTGGTGGGAGGTAAAGTCACGTGACTGAATCCCAACTAGTGGAACTAAGGAAAGGGTGAAGTACCCTATCCCCCAGGCACAGCTCACAAAATCTCCCTGCAATCCTGCATACCCTACCCGTTGACTGGATACAAAAATCTTTGCAGGATGGGGTCATCAGATAGGAGAGGCTGAATTCCTGATCAACTGCCTGGAGCAGAGTTCCCCAGGGACTTGTTTTGGCCTGGGGCATGAGCAGAAAATAAATGTTTATTATGTTGAGCCACTAAGAATTTGTTACAAAGCAGTTAGCTTGTCCTGACTAATACAAAGAAGCACAATCAGTCTTTTGAACCTTACTGAAAAAGGAAGACTATATAAAATGTAGAACCCTCCTAAAAATGCAATCTTTACTTCCAATCAAGTCAGGCATTATATTCCCTGCACGACTAAACTTTTGTGCAAGGAGCAAGCCATCACTGCCCACAACTCCTGCCAGCCCTGTCAACTGAACCAGCCGTACAATATGCAGAATGCCCAGCGTGCCCCAGAAGGACTGAGAGGGTGGAGCACTTGCCAAGTGACCTTTAAAAGTCATCATAGGTGAGTGAGCCACACTTGAGATTCTGGCACCGCCGATTTGTAGAAAGCACACAGAGACACAAAGTTGAATTGTAGGGTGGGGCCTCTTCTCACGTTGGTGGCACACTCCTGACACGTGACTGGTCAAGCTCACCCTCTCTGAGGCAGCCCACACCATCCCTGGACAGCTTCTGGAAGGCGCTGGAACAGCATTCCTCACACAGAACCCCAATTCACCAGGTCCAATTCCCACCTGGTCACAGAGGGTTAGAACCAAATGGCTCCGCTCAAAGACCACATCAGGACAGAAGGAAGAAAAAGAAAGGAATGGGAAGAGGGACTTCCAATTTATCTTTCCAATATTCAAGGTCCCTGCTATTCAAGGTGTGATCCTGAGACTAGCAGTGTTGGCTGAGCTCGGTGGACAGGCGAAATAATCAAAGGCCGGCAGACCTGCGGCCTCAGAATCTGCATAATAAGACTGCCAAGTAGTTTCTGTGCACATAAAAAGTTGAGAAGTCCTCCTGCTCTTTGTTATAAGGATTCTGTCTAATCTTTAGCAAGTAAATCCCAGGAGCAGGCCAGCCATAGACAAAGGTGGGCACACAGGAGGAGGACCAGGAGGGAAACAGACCGTGCCTTTGGCATGGAGAAGGGCGCAGGCCTCTCTCACCGTTCCTGACACTCAGTGCCAGCTTGGCAGGCATTCTTTCATTCAACAATCGTTCCTCCAGCACCTGCTGCATGGCAGGCACTGTTCTAAACACCTGGAAAACAGAAGCCGTGGAGCAGGAGGGGCCCTGCTCTCCTAAAGCTCTCATTCTGCACGGGAAAGAGGAGAGGAGACAGTGACAAGTAAACCAATGGTTAGTAAGACGACAGATTGTGATAAATGTCTTGCAGATAAAGGGGTGAGGGTGGTGTCTCTGAGGACTGGTCTATGGACGCCTGGTTGAGAGGTGCCACATGAGCTGAGACCTGAGTGTCCGGGAGTCAGATGCTTGAGGATCGGAGGGAGGGAGAAGCAGTGCTGTGCTTGGTGTCTGAGGAACAGAGAGTGAGCTGCTGAGCTGAGCAAGTACAGGGAGACCAGTCAGGAAGGGCAGGCAGGGACAGATCACACAGGGCCTGTGGCAGAAGCAGAACTCTAGAGTTCACTCCGAAAAGACAAGTCTTTCAGAAGAACAGTTATAAGCAAGGGTATGGCATGACTAGACTTTTTTTTGGGGGGGAGGGTACTGGGGATTGAACCCATGGGTATTCTACCTCCGAACTACACCCTCAGTCTAGTTTTATTTTTTATTTTGAGACAGGGTCTTGCTAAGTTGCTGAGGGTCTTGCTAAGTTGCTGAAGCTGGTCTCAAACCTGCAATCCTCCTGTCTCAGCCTCCCAAGTATTGGGATTATAGGTGTGTGCCACCTCACCTGGCTCGATCTTATGGGTTTTTTTGGGGGGTGCTGAGGATGGAACCCAGGGGCATTCTGCCTCCGAACTACACCCCAGCCCTATTTTTTTATTCTTTTTTTTTTTTCGCGGTACCAGGGATTGAATCCAGGGGCGTTTTACCTCCGAGCTACACCCCCGGCCCTATTTTTTATTCTTTATTTTGAAACAGGGTCTCACTAAGTTGCGGAGGGCCTCATTAAGTAGCTGAGGCTGGCCGTGAACCCGGATCCTCTGGTCTCAGCCTCCCAAGTACTGGGATTACAAGCGTGCGCCACCACGCCCGACTTTTTATTCTTTATTTAGAAACAGGGTCTCACTAAGTTGTGGAGGGCCCCACAAGTTGCTGAGGCTGACTGCGAACCTGCAATCCTCCTGTCTCAGCCTCCCAAGTACTGGGATTACAAACGTGCGCCACCATGCCCGGCTGATCTTATGTTTTAAAGGATCACTTGGATCAGTGGGAAGCCTAAGTGCAGGAGAGGTGCAAGTGAGGGTGGGGGACCCCTGAGGAGGTCATCTCAGTTGGCCAGGTGGGCAGCAGCAGGCTGGACCAGGTGTGAGCAGAGCGGCAGGGGAGGAAGCAGGGGGATCAGGCTCTGTTTTGAGGAAGGTCTAAGGGGAAGATATTGGATCTTGGATGTGACTGGCCAGGTTTGGGGTGGTCCCAACTGGGCTTCAACCCCCTAGTACCAAGGTGCTCCTAACAGCTGACCCTGGCAGCCTGGGTGCCCCGACCAGGTCTGATGGCTTCAAAGACTGAGCTGGCACCCTCTGCGTTGATGACTTCCTTCCCGGCCAGTCATTCAGCCCCCAGAAATCTTCACCTGTCACTTCCCTTTGGAATCTCCATCAAGCAAGGGTGTCCCAGGGTCTCTTTGCAATGGAGGAAGGGGAAGACAAGGTGGAACCCAGATGGAAAAAGAGAAATCCTGAAGCAAAAACACAACTCGGGCAGAGTTGCCAGGGGAAGCCTCATAAAGCAGCCCACGCACAGGCCTGGCTGCCCAGCTCTGCTGCCTTTAATGAGGTTTCCTTGGGGGGGAAACTTGACTCCTGCCAGGCAACAGGGAAATGCCACCGGAGGCGCCCCCCCAGATTGGTGCCTTCCAGCCCACCCTGGAGTCCAGCTGTAGGTCACTCCCACAGGTGGCCGCCCTACAGTTGACCCAGGTGGTGGGTTCCTCTCGCTGACCTCATAAATGGGGGCAGCTGCCTTCCTAGGTGCAGGGGAGGATGAAGCGTGAGGAGAGAAGGCAGCGGCTGCTCCAGGGTCACTGGGCACCTGGGAGCAGGCCTGCCTCCTTCCAGGCCCATCTTTCCAGGCTCCAAACCCTGGCAGCCACAGCAGCAGGGGTGCCGGACTTCTGTGCATGTGTGAGGCGGTCCTCCCTCCGCACCTCTGCTCTGGGGAGCACCGGAAGCTCAGCCCTATCCCTCGACCCACCTCCAGCTCCACCTTCCCAGGGCACTGCACCCCCTTGACCCAAGGCAGGAGGAAGGGAATCTAGCGTTCATCAGACACCTCCTCCACCTGCACCCTAAAACAGCATCTGGAGCAAATGTGGCAAAATGTCACATGTTAACTCTGGGCAGTAGGTCCACTGATGCCTATTATATTATTTTCTGTAGGACTGAAAACTTTCACAATTAAAAATAAACAATAGATGCCAGGCATGGTGGTGCACACCTGTAATCCCAGTTCTTGGGAGGCTAAGACAGGAGGATTGCAGCTTTGAGGCCAGCTTCGTCAACCTAGCAAGACTCTCAGCAACTTAGCAAGACCTGGTTTCAAAATAAAAAATAATATAGGGCTTGGGGTGTAGTTCAGAGGTAGAATGCCCCTGGGTTCAATCCCCCCACACACACACCCAAAACAAAACAATAGAACAGAAAAGTGGACTGCAGTGCAGAGAAGCAGCTGAAGGGACGGGAGTGTGGGGTGTCCTGGTAAGAAAGTTGGGGATGCAAGTGAGGGAGGGGGGTCTGCTGGGGTGAACGATGGTGTGATGCCCGAGAGGAGGAGGAAGAAGCGGGAAGGGAGTATGTGGGGAGGGGTTCAGACTGCAGCTGGGTTTGGAACACGCTGACGTGAAGGCACAAGTGTGACTTACAAGCCGAGCTGCCTAGAAGGGCCACCCTACTGGCACGTCCGCTTGTGCAGGTAACTGGCCTGCACACCAGCTCACAGTCTGACTGTCCCCACCCCCAACACAGTGACTTGCCCCTGGCGCTCACCCCTCCCACCCGCTAGTTGATGGCAGAGGCTAGGGGCGGAGAAAGCTGCCATTCGCTGAGAGAAGCCACTCCAGGTAGGGTGAGTCCTGCTGAGCCTGTTCCCGAAGCTACCTGACCCAGTTGCTGACAGCTGGTGGGGTATTTCGAGGCCAGCCTGACCCTACAAGAGTCCCTCCCTTTTCTGGACAAATGCCACGACTTGGCTATTTTGAGCAGGGACAGCAGTGGGGCAGGCGGCCCTAGAGGAATAGCTAGCATGGGTGGGAGGGACTAGTAAGTGACAGACAGATGAGGCCTGGGGGACCCTCTGTCCAGTCAGAGAAAGGGAGGAAGGGGGAGAGCAGCCCGAGACTCCTGCCCTCCACGCCCCAGCCCTACCCAGAGGGCCCCTGAGCCCTGCCCTCTGTGGGGAACCAGTGAGGGCTGCACTCACAGGGCCCTGGGGATAGCAGGACCCCTCTCTTCTGGGAGGGGGAGGAGCCAGTGGCTGGCCATTGTGGGGGCCCCATGGAGGCAGCAGCAATTTTTCCCAAGATGCACCCAAAATAGATAAGCAGTGGATAGAGTCTACATTTACGAGTCCTCCTACACAATTTTCTTAAAACTTTGGCATTCTGGCCCGGTCTCTCAGCCTCGGTCCCCACCCCACTGTACTGTTGCATAGAGGGATGGACGGGCCAATCCAACACCCCCGAGGGGCACACAGAGGATTTCCCTCCACCCTCCCACTGGGGATTCCTCCTCAAACAGCTCCCAGTCCAGAAGTGAGGCCCTGGGAATCTTAGGACAAAACAAGCCTGTGTCCTTGGGGAGGGAGACAGGCGGCCATTACCAGAGATGCCCTCAGGAGACGCAGTGGGAAGAATGGCCGCTTGTCGCTTGTGGAGCCGCCTCTGCAGGATCTCCATGCCAGTCCACACACCAGCCTCATGCTTCCTGTTTGGCTTGGGTTTTCTTTTTAAGGTACATCTGAATGTGGTCCATTTAGCCTCAGGGACCTCACTGCCCATCCCCAGCCTCTTCCCCATCCCTCCGGCCGGCACCGAGCTCAGAGTTCCAGCGAGGTTGAACTGGCCACGCTGCCAGATAGATACGGGTTTCCTAATTAGCAGATAGAGCCCAGCCCTTGCTGGCTTCGAGGCCTTTCTGCTGGCCAGCCCCATAGCATTCATTTATTGCAGCTTGGAGGTGCCCAGGACACTTTTGTGGGTGGAAAAATGCACCCCTGGTCCAGGCTGGGGAGATGCTGCTCACAGGGAAACCTGGAGCCTCTTCCTGACCCAGGGGGGCCCAGACCCCACACACGATCTCATAATAGTAATGCTCCACAGCTGCTCCAGGCACAGCAGCAAAGCTTTCCTGTGCCTTGTCTCCTTACAACCTCACGACCACTCTACGAGGCAGATTCTGCAATAACAGCCACTTTGCAGAAGAGATGGGGACTCCTGGAGGTTAGGTAGTTGCCCAGGGTCACACGGCTGGTAAGAGGTGGGGCTGAGCCCCAAACCCAAGTGAGACAGTCTGACAAAACTGCCCGAGCTTTCTGTTATGTGAGATGTTGCCCCACTTGGGAAGCTGGGGATCTAGTAACAGGAATTCTACAAGCCCCTTTTTTTTGGGGGGGGGACGTACTGGGGATTGAAGTCAGGGGCATTCTATCTCCAAGCTACATCCGCAGCCCTTTTTATTTTTATTTTGAAACAGGGTCTCGTTAAGTTGCTAAAGCTGGCCTTGAACCTGTGATCCTCCTGTCTCAGCCTCCCAAGTATGGGGATTACAGGTATGCACCACTGCACCTGGCTCTACCAGCCCTTTTAAAGAGCCTGATGTCATCAACAGTGGAGATCTCTGGGGGATCTGAAATCTCCTTTTATCCCTGGCTCCAGAAAACATGAGGATAAAAAGGAAGCACCTCTAATTCTCCAACAGCTCCTACAGTAGTCTGGTCTCAGCAAGTGTCCCTGAGACCCTAAATCCACTTGGGTGCTGAGGTCCAGCCTGGGTGGAGGGTTGCTGGTGCTGGATCACCTTCCGGAGGGAGGAACAAACTCTGTCTTCTCTCAGAAAAGCCCTGGCTCAAGCTCCAGTAGCTTGTTCCACGGGCCTAGTTCAGTGAGAATCAAAAGCGAAATCAACTGTTGCCACTGTCAGCGGGAGGTGGGAAGACCAGGTTGCCAAGACCTCCGGGCCCTGGATGGGGAGTTGCCTGCACAGGCCAGATGGGATGCCACGGCATGTAGACGGGGAGGGGTGGTCTCCACAGCGCCCATTCTGTGCATTCTGCCCTGCCCTCATCCTTCCGCCAACCGATGGCTCTGCCCAGGCCAGGGCTGTCAGCCTGGCTCTTCCTCTGGGGTCCCCGGTATAGATCATGGTGCCAGGTACTTAGCTGGCACCTCTCCACGGGTGCCAGGATTGATGTGAAATTCCCTTTGTCAGGAAGGGAGTGACTTGATCACAGCTGAAGCTTCAGGGTACGTGTGCATGCACACGCATACACACACACACACACACACACACACACACACACCACTCACCTGGCCGCCACCAGAGATTTTCTTTCCCATCATTCTCCACTTTGGAGGGGGACACCGTCCCCCTGCGCTCTTCCGAGCCAACTCTCCCGATGGTTATCCAAAGAGCGGTGGATGGGGGCCCAGTGGGGACAGAGCTACGTTTTCTAGGTCGGGCCTTTGGGCGTAGGACCACAGGAGGAGGGAGGTGGCTGAGGCGGCACCTGCATTCCAGGCCTCCCTGACGTGACACCCAAACACACCCTGGTATGACACCTTACACTGGGAAAACAAGGTGTGCAGCTCCCGGCAGACACACAGGTGGCGAACGCTGACTCAGACGCTGCCCCTGGCGGACCCGGGCTTGTTATTCAAGGAGGGAGGTGGTGGTGGTGGGCAGAGCGAGCGGCTGAGTTCCAGGCAGCACCCTGAGCCTGTGTAAAAGAAGTCTTCCACTCTTGGCACAGGCAACGCTCTCCAGGGAGGGGGGTACGGTCCCCTCCCCTCCACCAGGAGCTGTCTCTGTGACACAGCAGGACCTTCTTCCCTCCCCACCACAACTAGAAAGACTTCTGTGTGGGGGCTAGAAGCCCAAATTACAATCAATGAGACACTGGAGCACCCAAGTTTTAGTCCCTCTGTCACTGACTGGTCCTGTGATTTTGGATAAGTCACTTCCCCTACTGGGGTCTAATTTCCTCATCTATCAAATAAAGGATAGGACCTAGGTCAGAGGGTGGCCACCCAGTTTCAACCCAAGGAGCCACTGCCAACTTAAAGGTAGTGATTCCCTGACGATACTTGGTTTTGTTTGTTAGAAAGAATCTGAGATCATGTCCAGGTTTGTGATCAATTAACAATGTCTGCCATGGACACAGGAAGGGAGAGTGCTGTGAGCAATTAATGATGTCTGTTGTGGGCATGATTGGAACGTGGCAACATGGGCACCAGATACTTACCTTCCTGATCATTTCTCTTTTTTTTTCTTGACGTGGTACCGGGGATTGAACCCAGGGGTGTTTTACCTCCGAGCTAGACCCCAGGCCCTATTTTTTATCCTTTATTTTGAAACAGGCTCTAACAAAGTTGTGGAGGGCCTCACTAAGTAGCTGAGGCTGGCTGCGAACCCGGATCCTCCAGTCTCAGCCTCCCGAGTACTGGGATTACAAGCGTGCGCCACCACGCCCGGATCTTCCTGATCATTTCTTTTTTTTTTTTTTTTTTTTTTTGTGGTACTGGGGATTGAATGCAGGGGCATTCTACCTCTGAGCTACACCCCCAGCCCTATTTTTTATTCTTTATTTCGAAACCGGGTCTCACGAAGTTGCGGAGGACCTCACTAAGTAGCTGAGGCTGGCTGCGAACCTGGATCCTCCGGTCTCAGCCTCCCAAGTACTAGGAGTATAAGTGTGCGCCACCATGCCCGGCTCTTCCTGATCATTTCTAAGTGCCTCTGGTTGTAAAACTTACAATTGTACCGAATTCCCTAATGGACATGGTTAGTATCAGTTTTATGACAAGCATGTACCTTGCAGATTGTGATATTTATGTACAGCTGATTCCTTCCCCCACCAGACACATTCTAGATAGCATTGCAGAACTAGGGGAGTGGGCAGCCCCCAACCCCCCAGTGCCCACACTGAAAAACCTTCACCCAGAAGTTTAGAGCCAATGAACAGGGCCATGATTTAATACCTGCAGGACACTCCAGCTTCTCTTACGATTTTCTCCAGCCTGACCCCAGGGAGAGATGAGGGGGCAGCCAAGGGAAGAGATGGCTTCTGATTTCCCAGTGCACACGGGAGGGGCTGATTGGACGGGACCTCACATCTCATAGCAATGGGATATGACTGAACTCCCTGGACCCAAGAAGCATGTGACTGGATCAAATGCTCGCAGGTCCTCAAAAGAAGCTCACAGACTGAGCACTCATCTGTATGGAAAATCGTAAGCATGCCCGCAGTGCATGAGAAGCCGGCAACTCTGGGCTGCTTCGGAGGGTTGGACAAGCTCGTCTGTGCTTTCTGTACACAGAAGCCCTGCTCAGCTGGAAAGTTCTAAGGATGGGTCCCCAGGTGGTGGCTCTCAGGGGCTGAGCTCACCCTCTGGTCTTATCACAGATGTGCAGAGCCCCCAGGTACTCGTCCCTTCTGCCTCCACCCTCCTCCTGCCACCTCTCTCCATCTGTTCTGAGTCAGGTCTTGAGCTGCTCTGCACCTGAGGGGCCCCCACCTGCACGAGGGTCTTTCTAAACCCATGGGGTTGGGAAACTACACAAGAGGCTTCACATTCCGTATGCCTGGAGGGGAAAAGATAAACCCAACCTTTCCCAATGCCTCCAGCTGAACACCAGGTAACTCCAGGATGAAAACTCAGTGGTAAGCAACTTTCCCATCCCGAGTCTACCTCCAGGAACCATTTCACCCAGTCCCTCCCCTCCAGTCACTCCACAGTCCTGCCCACACTCAGTGTACTCTCCCCCAGGCAAGACCTGCCCAAGGGGAACAATGCAGAAAAGAAGCTGGGGTTCACCCTTGGCTCCCAGGGGCGAGAGGAAAAGGGGCAGCTGGAGCAAGAGCCAGCTCCCAGGAGAATTCTCAGGAGCCAATGGAAGCCCCGTAGGGGTCCCCTGGAATCCTTCTGTGTTCTGTCAGAAATCTGAGAGATGCCTCGTTCCAGAACAAGGGGAGCTGTGGACAGATAATTACATTAAAAAAATAGGGTTTTGCTTAATAGCATTGCTGGGAGGAAATAAGTTGGTAATTAAACTTTGTTGGCAAACAGCATTATTTGGTGAAAGCGAGGTCTATGTTAATGGGGCACAGGAAGAAACCTCTATCTCCAGATGGAGTGGGGATCTCTGGCTATTTCCCCTTGCAGGTAAGTTTCTAAGGACCTGACTAGTGATGTCTCAGCATCTCTGTCCAGGATCTCTGCAATAGTCACTATTCTAAAATTTTTCCTTCCTTCCTTCCTTCCTTCCTTCCTTCCTTCCTTCCTTCCTTCTTCCATCCATCCATCCATCCATCCATCCATCCATCCTTTTTTAAATAGTACTGGGGATTGAACCCACACGTATTCCACCTCCTAGCTACACCCCTGGCCCTTTAAATGTTTTTTAATTTTTTAATTTTGTAACAGGCCGGGCGTGGTGGCGCACACTTGTAATCCCAGTACTTGGGAGGCAGAGACCGGAGAATCCAGGTTCACGGCCAGCCTCAGCTACTTAGTGAGTCCCTCTGCAACTTTGTGAGACCCAGTTTCAAAATAAAATATAAAAAATAGGGCCGGGAGTGTAGCTCGGAGGTAAAACACCCCTGGGTTCAATCCCTGGTACCGCAAAAAAAATAATAATAATAATTTTGTAACAGGGTCTTGCTAAGTTGCTGAGGCTGGCCTGGAACCTGCGATTCTCCTGTCTCAGTCTCCCAGGTACTGGGATTACAGGCGTGTGCCACTGTGCCCAGCTTCTAAAGACTTTCTTTACATGGATCATTTTACTTTATTCTTTCCATTACCCTATGAAGCAGTGTTATTGACCCCATTATAAGGATGGGAAAACTGAGCACAGAGAGGTTAAGTAACTTGTCAAAGGTTATGTAGTTAGTAAATGCTGAAGCCAGTGTTGGAACCCAGTCACCCTGGTCCTAGAGCACATGCTCCACCACCACCTCGCTCACTGTGGTTTTGTCCTGACACAAGAACCGCTGCCTGAGGGCTTCTTGCTCTAGTGAGCAGTTCATGAATTTTAAGCAGTATTTGAACACAAGATTCCAGTTTGACAAGATAATTTGGACAAGTCCCTGAGGTTGGTTATAATGAGATCTAACCAATTACATTCCACAGGAATGATCCAGAATAATGGTCCAGAAAAAATGAGATAATGAGATTTTAGTAATTATTTTCATTTTCTCTCTCTTGCTAGACATGTTCTTAATGTCTATTTTTTAAATCTCTGTTCTCTGTCTTATTGTAATGACCACGAGAGACAAATTTTCTTTTAGATTTCCCACTTTCCCCATTTCCCCATAGGTGATTTTTTTTTTTAAGTGCTGGGAATTGAACCCAGGCCTCATGCATGCTAGTCAAGTACTCTACCACTAAGCTACATCCCCAGTTGTGTGTTTGTGTGTGTGTGTGTGTCTGTGTGTGTTTTACTGGGATTGAACCCAAGGACATTCTACCTCTAAGCTATACACCTACAGCCCTATTTTATCTTTATTTATTTATTTATTTATTTATTTATTTTTGGTACTGAGGATTGAACCCAGAGGCATTCTACCTCCAAGTTACACCCCTAGCCCGATTTTATTTCTTATTTGGAAACAAGGTCTCACTAAGTTGTGGAGGGCCTCACTAAATTGCCAAGGCTGGCTTTGAACCTGCGATCCTCCTGCCTTAGCCTCCCAAGTAATGGGATTACAAGCATGTGCCACCATGCCTGGCTTTATCTTTTATTTTAAAACAAGGTCTCACTACGTGGCTGAGGGCCTCGCTAAGGTGCTAAGGCTGGCCGCGAACCTGTGATCCTCCTGTCTTAGCCTCCCAAGCACTGGGATTACAGGTGTGCACCACCATGCCTAGCTCCCAGTCATTTTAATTTTATTTTTGAGACAGGGTCTCACTAAGTTGCCCAGGCTGGCTTTGAACTTGCAATCCTTCTCCCTCAGCCTCCAGAGTAGCTGGGATTATATGTGTGTGACACTGTACCTGGCCCATAGGTGACTCTTTAATTATTAAATATTAGTGTTACAAATAATACATGAGTACACTTTCCTTTTTAAAAACATTTATGTCCCTAACCCCCATATGGAGTAATTGTGAACAATAATCTGGAGTACATCTTTCTAGATCTTTAAAAAATATTTATAGCCAGGTATGGTGGTGCACGCTTGTAATCCCAGTACTTGGGAGGCTGAGACAGGAGGATTGCAGGTTTGCAGCCAGCCTCAGCTGCTTAGTGAGGCCCTCCGCAATTTAGTGAAACCCTGTTTCAGAATAAAGAATAAAAAATAGGGTTGGGGGTGTAGCTCAGAGATAGAATGCCCCTGGGTTCAATCCCCAGTGCCACACACACACACACACACAAATTTACATATATGTGACGTATATATGCCTGCAAAAAACTTATCTTATTGTCGTTGGAATAATTGCTACTATAATGTGAACACTGTTTTGAAACTTTACTGTTCGTTCATTGACATGTCTTGGAGATAGATCCACCATGGAACTGAGATTGGTCCGTTTGTTCTGCCTGTGGTGCCATGGGATATGAGAGCGTCACCGTTTACTCAGCAGCCCTCTCGGGATGGTCACTTAAGTTGAATCCCAGTTTCATCATGTCAAGCCACTTGGGGCTCTTCCAGCCCTCCTGGGACTGGGACTGACCTCAGTCAGGGTCAGTGTCCTCTGCTCAGGGTGCTTGAGCAATCACAATGGCCCACAGCTCTCTACACTGCTGCAGCTGGAGCTACCATCCCAGTGCAGAGGATGCTAGAACTTCAAGGAATCCTTGAGACAAACCATTCTTAAAAGGTGGCAAGTTACTTCTCCAGGCTTGGATCCCCTTGTCTCTCATCTAGGGTCAAAGATCTCAAACAAATTGCCGGGATTAAAAACCAGAGGCCTCTAGGAAAGGGTTTCCCCCTCTCCTACTCTTAGATGGATCCCTGGCATATACCAGAATCATCTGTTTGATCTCAGTTGAGGCCCTCTCTGGATATCAAATCAAATTAAAGTTCATATAAGCTGGGTGTGGTGGCGCACGCTTGTAATCCCAGTACTTTGGGAGGCGGAAACCAGAGGATCCGGGTTCACGGCCAGCCTCAGCTCTCTCGTTCTCTCTCTCTCCCTGTCTCTCTCTCTCTCCTTGGTGAGGCCCTCCGCAACTTCGTGAGACACGGTTTCAAAATAAAGTATAAAAAAAAAATAGGGCCGGGGGCGTAGCGCGGAGGTAGAACGCCCCTGCATTCAATCCCTGGTACCGCAAAAAAAAAAATAAATAAAGTTCATATAAATGTCATGAATAGAAAAATTAACACAGTTCTTCACCTGCAAAGAAAAGGACTTAGTATGAGACTCTTCTAATTCTAAAAATGCAATGATCCCATACATCTTCATAAGTTACATCGTAACACACCTACATTCATATCCACCCACACCCCCATCTGAAGGCGGGGCGTTAAGGACTCAGGGATTATAGCTCTGCTCACCCATCATTAGGCAGGCTATTCAGAGCTGGAGAGTGAGTATGACCCTGGGGTGGGTGCGTGGGTGGAGAGTCTGGACAGATGAATAAGGAACAGAGATAAAAGCTCTTCAAAAAAGGTTAAATCCTTCAGAGCAAATGAGCAGACCTGAACAGCTCTCTTGACTCTGTCTTCCAAGTGGTGCAGGGGGAAACTAAAGGGCCTCTCCCCGCTCTGATCAAATATTGACCCAGTGCACTTGCTGGCTGGGGTTCAGACTAAAGGACCAATAGCACAGTGGAGCCAATATTTGCAGAGAAATTACTGCAGCCCCAAAGCCTTGTAGGTCAGGTTGTGAAACAACCCCTGATGAGGCCAGGGCTTCAGGGAGCCTTCCGGTCCTTCCTCGGTGGGACCAGGTCACGGGGGAGCCACTTAAAGTGAAGGACCTGTGCAAGGAAATTGACAGAGGGGGTGTGGTCCAGCTGCCTATGAGAAGGCAACTTAAAAGGGCATCTAAGAGCCAGATGTGGTGGCGCACGCCTGTAATCCCAGTACTTGGGAGGCTGAGACAGGCGGATGGCAGGTTCAAGGCCAGCCTCAGCAACTTAGTGAGGCCCTCTGTAACTTAGTGAGACTCTGTTTCAAATTTTTAAAAAATGTAAAAGGCTGGGGGTGTAGTTCGGAGGTAGAACCCCCTGGGTTCAATCTCCAGTATCTGGGGCACCTTGCCCCCTCCCCTGATTCACTTTAATGCACCTCCCAGCAAGTCAGCCCCCTTATAACCAATGGGCCTCGACATTAGCCCTTGTCCTGTCAGCTCCCTCTCAGATGGGTCCCTTTCCTGGCCACACAGTGCTGAGTGGTGAGTTATTTTTAGAAACCAAGAGCCTCACTTCTTCCCTGTTCCCAACTTGACATCTGAAACGCTCTTGAAGCTCTCTGGGAACTGACCTGGTTTCCAGAAGAGGTGTTTGGAATTGCTGTTCAACTGACATGCTCTACCGATAAGGAAAATCATGCAGAACAGGCTCCTGCTTCTTGCTGGGGTCCTAGAAGATTTTAGGGGGCCATGTGGGGGAGGAACTGGGAGGGCTACAAAGCAATCTGGGGTCGGCATAAAGCCAGATCAAGCCTATTGTATGTTAGATGGTCTAAAGCAGCACAGTCCAACACAACTTTCTATAATGATAAGAATACCTTGTGTCTGCTCAGTACATAGCCAGGTGCCACTAGCCAGCGTGGCTACTGAGTACTAAGGATGTGACAAATACGGCCAAGGGACTAAAAAATTAATTTTATAAATCTTAAAATTAATTTAGTTTAAGTAGCTGCATGTGGCTAATGGCTACAGTGTTGGGCAGCACAAGTCTAAAGCCCCCACACCCAGAGCCTGGCAAAGCATGCAGCCAGGCAATTGTCTGAGGGAAAGAGTCTCAGAAAGAATCTCTGATTCAAAAGAATCTCTGATCTCAATGAATAAAACTAGTAAAAATAACTCATCAATCTGTTGTGGGTTTTTGTTTGTTTGCTTGTAGTGCTGGGGATTAAGCCCAGGGCCTCATGCATGCTTGGCAAGAATTCTACCACTGAGCTACTGCCCGGCGCAACTCATCAGTCTAGTGGATAAAACCTGCTTCCTCAAGGAAGCCTGTCCCAACCCCTGGGACACTTTCTTTATACATCTGGAAGAGTATAAAATATTGTTTGCCTGTGTGTGTGTGTGTGTGTGTGTTTTACTTCGCAGAGATACACTCTCAGTCCTATTTTATTTTTTATTTTGAAATAGGGACAGCCGGGTGTGGTGGCGCATGCCTGTAATCCCAGTACTTGGGAGGCTGAGACAGGAGCATCATAGGTTTGAGGCCAGCCTCAGCAACTTAGTGAGATCCTGTTTCAAAATAAATAAATAAATAAATAAATAAATAAATAAATAAATAAATAAAATAGGGCTGGGCGGTGTCGCTTGGAGGTAGAACGTCCCTGGGTTCAATCCCTAATACCACAAAAAAAAAAAAAAAAAAAAGAAAGAGGGTCTAAATTGCTGAGGCTGGCCTGGAACCTGCGATCCTCCTGTCTCAGCCTCCCAAGTACTGGGATTATAGGTGTGTGCCACCATGCCTGGCTTGTTTACCTTCTTAACAGTAGAACCTGTCTTCCCCCACTAAGCTGTGAGTCCCAGGAAGCAGGAACCAGATCTGATTCTGCTCATCAGTGCATCTCCAGAGCCTGGGGGGTACTAATGCCTAGGACATGGAGGACAGACAGTATTGGATAGATGGAGGGAAGGAGGCATAGAAGGAAAGGAGAGATTGAAGGGGAGGAGGAAAGGAGGAAGAAAGGAAGCAAGCAGACAGGAATGAACTAACTAATAAATAAATTGGGCACACTTTACCTTAATAACTATGATTCTCAAAAAATGTACGAAATCTCCCCCAAACCAAGAGTGGGGGTATATGGCTACATCACTCCAGGCTACTGGCACCAATCCAGGCCATCTGGGCGTCCTCCTTGTCCCCTTCCCAAGAAGGCTGCACCTTCCTTCCTCTTCATCCCAGAGCATGTTGTTTGTACTTCAATGTAGCATTTACCGCATCCATAGTGGACTTAATTATTTAAAAGTCTTTCCCCAGTAGATACAGACTCCTGAGAGGAAGGGATCGGCCCCTCCCCAGCCTGTGCCCCTTCTGCTCTGCAAAGCTTGAATGCCTGGGAGGCCTCTGCCCAGGCCAAACCACTCTCACCCGAGCCAGCCTGAGGCACTCATCTTCCTACTCCACTCTTACCACTCCTGTTAGGGATGGGTTGCCAGATTCCACAAATGAAAATGCAGGACACACAGCAAATCTGAATTTCACATAAAGAACAAAGAACTGTTGTAGTATAAGTACTTCCCATGCAATATTTGGGGCATACTTATACTAAACAAAGGATTTGCTGTTTATCTGAAATTCAATTCTGTTGGACATGGCGTATTTATCTGGCAACCCCAACCCAGGACCTCACCAGCAGCAGGTAGCAGGGAGCGAGGAAGATGGGTGGCGGTGGGAAGCGGAGCACGGGATAATCGGATCTGCTCTACACACGCCTAAGGTTTCAGATAAGCCCGGAAGGAGAGTTCCGGCCATCTGTGGTTTCTCTGTCTTCTGTCCCCGACCCTGTCACTTCCCCTGTGTCCTGTGAAGAGCTCCCTGTGAGCCACCAGAGTTCTAAGTTCCCTGTAGAGGGCTCTATGATGCCATGGGTCACCGCAAAGGGGACACTGGCCTTTCCCTGAGCATAGCCCACAGGTTCCTGCCTCCCTCCTGCATGCCTGAAACTGTCCAGGCCCAGGCACTTCCTGAGAGCTCCACACACAGAGCAGTCAGGTCCTGGCAGAGCTTCGAAGATGAAAGTCCAGAGCGATGTCCTGCTTCACATCTTAAGCTGCAAAGGGGGGAGGGGTGGCGCTGTGCTGGTGTGGACGCTACAGTGGAAAGAAATGGAAAAGCTTAGTCTGGGGGTTCTGTTCAGATCTGCAATGCAGCACCCTTCAGATACTTCTTGGCCTCGTGGCTGTGCCTGAGGGGCAGGGCTCAGTCCTGCATCTTCCTGCTGGCCCCCCAGAGGGAGAGATGGAGGTGTGCTATTCTGAGTGAGATTGGATCTGTATGTGCAGCGTGGTCCTCAATGCACTGTCAGAGCAAAGTCAGGTGCACTTGTATCACCTTGCACCTGATTCTTGGGTTACATTAGCAGGGCGGAAACCCAAGGCTTCCTCGTGGTAACCTGGCCTCCACCAGGGACAAAAGAAAGATGCCATTTGAAGAGGGAGAAATAAGAGGGAATGTACAAGCCAGATGAGGTGGTATATGCTTGTAATCCCAGTACTTGGGAGGCTGAGACAGGAGCAGGTTCAAGGCCAGCCTCAGCAACTTAGCAAGACCCTGTTTCAAAATAACAAGGAAAAGAGGACTGGGTACATTCTAGCTTGAAGGTAGAATGCTCCTGGGTTCAATCCCCAGTACCAAAAAAAAAAAAAAAAAAACAGGAATGTATAGGGACATCCATACTAGAGACAGAGCAGCCAACTTGTGCTAGGGGGCCCAGGGGTCCATCAAAAGGGCGTCCAGGCCACCTGCTATTCTCTGAATGCCATGTATAGATCCCCAAATGATGTTCACTGAGCACAGCTGTGAAGCGTGACTCATGATCTAAGCTGGTTTCACTAGGTGGTTCTTCCCGGGGGGGGGGCTAACTCTGTAAGTAAAATTGTACTAATACACCCTTTTTCTGGGGCAAGGGGCTTCTGCCAGACTCACTGAAGGGTCTGTATTCCCCAGAAGGCCCAGTACCACAAGCTGGTGAAACCTTCCTGGGGCTGGCTGAGTGAGCCTGAGCCTTCCAGAGTCCCAGGGTGGGGCTCGGCCAAAAAGATGAAGAGCAAGATGTTCCCCAGAGCCGCCCATGGGCCACACCCCCACTCCCAGCACAGTCTTGCTGCCCCAGAAGCTGGCTGCAGAGGGGAGGCCATGGCCTGCACAACTCTGAATACGCTGGCACAGGACCAGGCACAGAGCAGCTCCTCAGCAGAGTGAAGCCACACCATGGGATAGGTCCGAAGTCTTCAAATCCTCCTAACAATTGGACGGGTACGACTCAAACCTTCATTTTCTCACCTCTCATCCAGTTGAGACAACTGAGCCTAGAGTGGTTAAGGAACCTGTCCAGAGTTGCAAGAAGATAGAGCCAGGAACCAGTCCCAGGCAACATGTCCCCAGTGGCTAAGCTCTAAGCCACCTTCTTACACCGCCTCTCAGAAAGCCGAGTTTGGACCAGAGTTACAATTCCATTTATTTTTTCCCCATTAGGAGCCACAATATTGAAATCGGCAACCCTGATAAATGAGTGAATAAACATCATGAAAACAAACGTAAGAAGTCACCCTGGAGTGGAAACGGGCTCACAAGGACCCTACACTTGGCTCATAGGCTAAATCCCAAAGGATCATCCCCACCCTCTCCAGTTGCATCTAGTCGTCCCTCAGTGTCCATGGGGGATTGGTTCCAGAACCCTATACAAACACCAAAATCTGTGGATGCTCAAGTCCCTTGTATAAAATGGTGTAGCATGCCGGGCGTGGTGGCACACGCTTGTAATCCCAGTACTTGGGAGGTGGAAACCGGAGGATCCGGGTTCACGGCCAGCCTCAGCTACTTAGTGAGGCCCTCCGCAACTTCGTGAGACCCTGTTTCAAAATAAAAATAAAATAGGGCTGGGGGTGTAGCTTGGAGGTAGAACGCCCCTGGGTTCAATCCCCGGTACCACACACAAAAAAAAAATGGTGTAGCATTTGCAACCTACATACATCCTCCCATATACTTTAAATCTCTAGATTATTATAACATCCAATACAATGTAAATGCTACGTAAATACGTAAATAACTTATACTGTATTGTTTAGGGAATAATGACAAGAAAAATAGTCTGTACATGTGCAGAAACTTTTTTTTCCTTTTTTTTTTTGAGGTACCGGGGATTGAACGCAGGGGCATTCTACCTCCGTGCTATGCCCCCGGCCCTATTTTTTATGCTTTATTTTGAAACCGGGTCTCACGAAGTTGCAGAGGGCCTCACTAAGGAGAGAGAGAGAGAGAGAGACAGGAAGAGAGAGAGAGAGCTGAGGCTGGCCGCGAACCCGGATCCTCTGGTCTCCACCTCCCAAAGTACTGGGATTACAAGCGTGCGCCACCACGCCTGGCCTTTTTTTTTTTTCTAATAGTTCGATCCACAGTTGGTTGAATCTGCGGATGTGGAACACAGATACGAAGGGCTGATGGTCCAGGGAGGTCATGACCCACGTGGACAAGCCCGGCCATGCTCATGGTCACCAAGAGCAGGGCCTGCACATCACACAAGCTGCTGCATGCTTGTGTCCCCTCCAGACAGGCAGGAAATGAGCTCTGGGGGCAAGGGAGAGGTGGGGAAGCAGCATTCCTTTCTTGTGAGATTCTGCAACTTGGGAGGGGTTGGGGGGCCAGTACGGAAGGGATAGGGGCAGAAGAGTTCTGATTTGGAAGTTTCCACTGACTTTCAGACCCTCTCCAACTCATCAATGAGCCCTTTCAGGGTTCCCGCTCTCCAACCGAGTTATCATTTCCTGTCCAGCACACTGTACCCATTGATGGGGTGTGGGCAAACGCCACCGGTTTACGCTAGAAGGACCAAAGGCGACTGGACAGGAATTGAGAGGGGAAGAGGAAGAAGGCAGGAGGGAGTGGCTTGCAGTCCCATGTGCAATGGGATATTCAGTCCCACATTGTTGGATTAGAGGGGATTTGTCATACAGGAAGCCAGCTCACCTTTGGCTCCTCTCACAGCTGGAGCAATAAGGACAATGAGATAAAATTGGGTGTTAGGGGCAAACATGCAGTCCTCCTCTCCAGGAGGATCCGCCAGTGAAGTACTGCAGGGGAAAGAGCGGACCCTGGTTGTGAGGGCTAGGAAGGTGTCTCTTCTCAGGTTTTTGTGGGCCTAAACCAGGCTCACACCTTGAGGAAGAATTTAGACAATTTCAGCTTTCCCTTCCTGGCTTAGGAAGGGTCACTGTTAATTCACAGTGATTCTCCCTTCTCTGGTACTTGCCTCTGACACACAGGGGTGGACTCCCTAGGGGCCATGTCTGCAGGACAAGAGCCTCTATCCCCAGCCATTCTTATTGGCCCACAGAGGGCACCTGACCCAAGCCAGGCCAATCAGAGTCTTCACTGGGATTTGCCAATTTGGAACTGGGAGAGAGTCAGTGTCTCTGCTGTTGGGAGCCTCAGATATGAAATTCAAGAGCTGTTGACAGCCAAGTTCCTTGGGGCATGAGGGAACAGAAGCTGAGGACTGTGCCAGGGGAGGCAGAGACAAGTCAGAGGGAAAGCGGCTCCTGGGTTCAGGTGTGCCCGAAGCCACTACTCACTGTCCTTCTCAACATCAGATCAATGGCATAAGCATCCCCGATATATTTTTGTCTAAGCCAGCATGAACATGAAAGTGTCGCTTGTCACCAAAAGAAGTCTGACTAAATTAGCTGGCACCCAGGGGGTGTCTGCAGTGGTAACTGTGGGAGCCATGCTGCTACCCCCCTCCCCCACGGGAACATGCCTATATGAAGTGGAGACACACACCCACCATGCACGAACTGGGTGGCCGGTGCCTTTTTGTTAGACACAGCGGTATGCCCAGGTTGTGTCTGTAGTTGGAGAAATTGCTTATTTTCTGTTTCGGCCTTCTCTGCGTGTTTGCTTTTCTTTGCCTGCAATGATGTGGCAGCTTGTGTCTCATCCTGGATGTTTATAGACATGTCTATTCAGGCACACAGTACCCACAGCCATCCTCCCGCCTCTCCACCATGGCTTTCTACCCCCCAGGCAAAGGAGGGTGACAAAGCATGACTGTTAAGGCCACCTATGAAGGCCACAAAGCCCCGAGTGTCTGCTTGCAATATCCAAGACAAAGATGAGCACAACCTCACCCCCGGCTCCCTTCATCTGTCCCTCTGTGCCACCTACACTCGAGAGCATTGGTGGGGGCTCTCCAGATGAGTGAGGATGGGCGCAAGGCCAGCCCACCAGAGAGACTCAGGCTACCCATCCGAGCTCCGGCCAACTCACCTGCAGGTCAAAGAACTTGCTGTACCTCCGGTAGATGGTCTGGGAGGTAGAGTCGGACCAGGTCACGTTGATAATATATACCTGTGGGAAAAGACAAGAGCAGGTGAGCAAGGCTGGCCTCAAGCTGTGCCAGACATCATTTCACCAGACTATGCACCATGGCCGGGGCAGGCTTTCCCCGTCTCTGTCCCCAGGGCCTAGTACAGGGTTGGGGATCATGTGGATGCTACAGTGCAATCTAAACACACACACATACACGCACGCACACACGCACACATGCACACACTGCTAGAGGGAATTCAGTAAAATGCTAGGGATGATTACCTTAGGAAGGAAGAATTAAAGGATTCCCATCTTATTTATATATATTGTATACAATGAACATAAAATAGGGGTCATTACTTTTTTTTTTAGGTAGCTAATTTTCACTGTTTCTCAAACTTTACAGTAAATGAGATTCCATGAGGGGATTTCCAAAATTACAGGTGCCCCGCTCTCTGACATTCTGCATAGGCAGACCTCAGTATGGGGGTCTAGGACAGCAACACTTTTAATGAACTCAAGTTATTATTTCTTTTCAGTACTGGGACTGAATCCAGGAGTGCTCATCCACTGAGCTATATATCCCCAGCCCTTTTTTAAATTTTTATTTTGAGATAGGGTCTCATTACATTGCCCAGACTGGCCTCGAACCTGTGACCCTCCTGTCTCAGCTTCCCCAGTAGCTGGGATTACAGGTGTGCACCACTGCACCCCACAATGTAAACCCAAGTTATTCTGCTGCATGCATCCTCAGCACTCAAGCTGCACAACACTGCAGGAGACCATGAGCATTTCAGAGGCACGAGTCACCTCAGTGTCCCTGTCTCAGCTCAGTGCCTGGCGCAGAGTATTTGCTCAGAAGCATTTTGCCGCCTTGAACAGTCAGGCTGGGCTGTAGGACGAGAAGCACGTTCACCAGTGAGATGCTAGCACCTGGAAGGCTTGAAAGCTTTTCTCTTTGGGCTCCTTGTAATGAAGGTGTTTCAGGGCCAGGCTGTCACCCCGGTTCCCAGGGCTTGCCAGGCTCTGCAGGGCCGCTGCCAGGGGCGGCTCTGGAAGGCTGCCTGGCCCACCAGGTTGCTGGGGAAGGTGAGAAAGCCCCTTGCCCCCACAATCTGGCCTGTGGTTCCCACTATTTCTATCCCCTGGGAGAGGCCCGGGTTAGAGGGATGGGCCCCTCCCACAGCCACAGTTGCAGGGCTATTCTGCAAACTCCCCTGGTGCCTACATGATGTCTCCAGGTATGGGGTTAATGGAGAGCACAGACGTGACACAGGGGAGACCTCAAGAGAGAGGCAGAGGCTATAGGTCTCCCATGCCAGGACACCCATCAGAAATAACTGGTGAGCTGTGGAATGCAGATGCCCAGGCCTCTGCCTAGTGATTCCGATCCATAGATCAGGAGCAGGGGCTGTATCAGTGAGGAGAACAACACAGCCAGAGAAGCAGGGGTGTGGGCCACGGTGAGAAGGAGCTAGAGTTTAGACACCTGGCATCACACTGGCTGACCTCAGAGCTGCCTGGACCAGGGCTGCAGGAGTGCTGAGCTGTATGCTTGGGGCTCAGTTAACCGTGAAGGACACAAACCTTGAATCCCATCCCTCCTCTCCTTCCATTGCTAAGTCACAGCATCAGCCTCATGCCGTGGGGAGTGTTTGTTCTGAGGTGCAGCTGAGGAAAGGGCCACAAAGCCAGTCGAACACTAGGACTGATGTTGCAACCCAGAGATGGGCATTTATGACATGAGACCCTGATAAGGCAGAACATTAAGTAAAAGGCCATCCCTTCCCTCCCAAGCTCAAAGCAAACTAATGACTTATTATCATAAACAGATAGGGAATGCTTTGCTTTTTATCATATATAAAAGTATATCTCATACACAAATTGTAAAACCATTTAGATAACTAAATGTTAGCTAATATTTAGGTAACTAAATGCTGCTATAAGCCAGTACAGTGTAAACTACTTCTACACATTAGCTCATTTAATCTTCAGCCCAATGATGTAGCTACCACTGTTATCCCATATGGTGCAGGAGAAGTTGAGACTCAGAGAAGCCAAGTAATATGTCTGAGGTCACATGGCTAATAAAATATAAAGCAAACAACTTGAACCCAATCTAGCTGAGTCGATTCCCCGTGCTCTCAACCACACTAGATATCTTAGAGTTTGTTTTCTGCTGTTATAACAGAATACCAGAGACTAGGTTCTTATAAACAACAGAAATGTATTTGATTCTGGAGTCTGGGAAGCCCAAGATCATGGTGCCAGCATCTGGCCGGGGTCATCCTATAGCACAGACGGAAGGGCAAGTGAGTACAAGAGACAGAGACCGCACTCATCCTCTTTATCTGGAACCTGCTCCCATGACAGCTGCATTAATCCGTGTAGGAGGGCAGAGCCCTCACGCCCTCATCTCCTCTTAAAGGTCCCACCTCTTACTACTGTTACAATGACAATTCAACTGCAACATGAGTTTGGAGGGGACACTGGAACCACAGCCACCGGACTATCTACCTATATGTAAATTTAGTACTGTGGATACTCAAATCAAATTACTTGATCAGGACCGAAGGACATCTTTGAAAATAAAGCTTGAGGCGGCCTAAAAAGTCTGGACAGCCCTTGCTCGGGGAGTGGCCGAGCCCAAGACCAAGAAGAGACAAAACTTGGGGCCCAGACAGAAGCCAATGGTTAGGAATGCTACAAAACCAAACCGACACAGGAGAACCCTCCCGTGGCCTCACTAACTGTGGCGGGCGGCTCTGGGATTTCCACAGGGGTTAGAACCCACCCCCTGCCCCTTGCTGACCTCCAGCTCCATCTCTCTCCGCTCCCCACTTCCATCTGCACGCCCCCTCCCCACAGGTCCGCAGGCAGGGAGCAGATGTGTGCACACACCAGGTGCTGCCGACTGAACACGAGGAGGCCCCAAGTGGCCTGGCCACCTGGAGAGAGAGCCCAGGCTGGCCTGCAGGACATTCAATAGTGGCAGGGACATTCTTCTGGGCCAATCAAGCAGAGCCCAGAGGAAGGGCTTAACTGGGGCTTAACACCCATCCTACGGAGTAATTAGGGGCTTCCCTTCACCTCCCAGAGAGAATTCATCACAGGCGCACAGCCCCTTCCAGCTGGAAGGACCAAGGGAGGCCTTTTTTTTTTTTGCAGTGCTGGGGATCAAACCCAGGGCCTCACATATTCTAAGAGGCCTCTTCTTTGGCACAGGAGGAACCTAGGGCCCAGAATAGTGACTTGCTAAGGAAGCGGAAGGTCAGGTAAGAAGGAGCGAATTAAATCCTGAGGCTGCCACAGCTGAGTTTCACTCCCAGCACCCTCCTTATTGGCTATGAGACCTCAGCCCAGCCTCTCGGGCCCTCGGACTCCTCCTCTACACAGTGGTCACCACCTTCAGGGCTGCCAGGCCTGATGTTCCTGTGGCTATCACTGTAGTGCGTTCACCCTGTTAGTGGCAGAGCTGGGACAGAACCCAGATCTCCCATTTTCCAGCCTAGGACCATCCTGTACACGACTAGAACATGCCCCCCCCCCTTTGGAAAAGTCCTTTGTCCTTTACTCTTTAAAATATTTGAAAATTCACAGGGAATCATCTCTGTTTAACCCTTGACCTGAACCTACACCAATGGCACACACTCAAGAGAAACAGCCAGAGGGTGACAGAGAGCTGTCCCCGCGACCCTTGTCAGCCATAGCTACTCAGCCAAGACGTAGCCATGGTTCCCCCAACAAGCACTTCTTTCCTTGTTTGACAAAGGACTGCTCCTGTTGACACCCTGCACCTCACTTCCTATGCCTGTGTGGCAGGAGCATGGCCCGGGGACAGGGCACAGACCCCCACTCTCAGCGTCTCTCAAACTTCTGCCATGTGCCAGAGGCCCCAGCCTCCTCCCGTGGACCTGGACGGTCTAAGTCCTGGGTTAAGGAAGTAAGAGGTCAGAATCCTCCAGAGATAAGCCCAGAGATACGAGGACCATCTCCAGACCCCATTCTCTCATCTTCCAAACCTTGGACATCCTAGATTATCACTCCAGACGAGTGACGGGTACACAAAATTCCAGCCCTGCTCATTCCTAGCTGCCCTACCCCAACACCAGAATTCCTCAAGTCTCCCCGTGGACACTGGAAACTTTAGAGATAAACTGCAGAGAAAGAGCAGGTGTCAGGAAGGGGGACAGGGTGGAGGTCACCCGAGAAAGCCAGCTCTGTTTACTGAGCCCACGTCAGGAGCTCAGATAGACTCCCCTCTGGTCTCAGGCAGCCCGATAACATTACCCGGCAGCTGGGTCTCAAGAAAGGTCTGGCAATTAAACATCCTGCTTCCAAACATGCTACTTGGGGTTATGTTTCCCGGGTGGAGTTTCCCTTCCTTCTGGGTTTTAAAAACGCACGGATTCGATTTCCCTATCTCTGGCCACTTCGGACAGATGGTAGACAGCTATGAAGCCTCACTAGGGACCAGTGACTGTGTCCGGCTTCCCCAGGGTCAGCCGTGATGGAGGAGACCCAGGTATCTCTTCTCTAGTGGCTCACTGCTGTGGAGGAGAAGCCTCACTACGGACATCAGTATGAAATGCTCGCTGGCCGCCCAGCACCACGCCCCAGCCTGCCCAGCCCGCCCACTGTGAGGCCACATCGGGCCGCCTTCTGTCCCTGCAGCGTATGAGGCCAGTCATGTCTGGGTCCTCCAAACTGGTCTTCCCAGTGGGTACTCCTGTCCTCTAGTAACAGGAATGTAACCCGGATGCAAGTCAGACTCCCAGCTGAACTCCAGAGCGCTGAGAATGAAGGCCAGTCCAGTTCCGGGGAGGGATGTCCACCAAGGGATCTGGGCTGGAACCAATTAACAACCGCAGATATATGGCCCAATTGTTCCTAGAAGACCTAGTACCTGCCTGTGCTTAATTGGAAAGTGCTGGAAAGTACCTCCTGCTCCTTTTGCTAACAGAAAGAACACCGCGAGGCAAGGAGTCAGGCTACTGGCAGTAATTGTGTATCTCCGTGGCACTGTGTATCTCCGTGACGCTGTGGCTCCATTTATCAAGGAAGGCCTTATTTTCCCTGGCCCCCAGCCAGCTGACCCTGGCCCCAGGCCACATGGAAACTCAGTGACAATCTTCCTTCACCTGCTCACGTCAGCATGGAGCTGGGATCAGCTGGCTAGGACCAGGGCCGTGGCATACAGATGGGTGAGCGGGCCACTGTCCAAAGGATGCCTGGTCAAGGGGACAAGTAAGGGGGAAATCGGACCTATACTCAAGTTCCCAGTCTGTGCACCCCACCTTGGGGCTGTAGTCATGCAGAGAATGGGGCACCTTGTTCCTGTGGGTAGGCTGCCGCTGCTTTCTAGGGCCATAGGATCTCCTCAGGACCCAGTTTTCAACTCCGCCAAAGCTTCAGGAGTCTATGGATGGAGAGATGCAATTACATTTGGGATGAATTGCTGCAGGCCATGGCTCCAGAAGTCAGAATGAACAGAGTCTGACAGCCAATAACAGGGCATTTATGACAGGCGTGGTGGTACACCCTATAATCCCAGTACTTGGGAGGCTGAGACAGGAGGATCAGAGGTTTGAGACCAGCCTCAGCAACTTAGCAAGGCCTTCAGCTACTTAGTGAGACCCTGTTTCAAAATAAAAAAATAAAATTGGGCTGGGAGTGTAGCTCAGAGGTAGAATGCCGCTGGGTTCAATCCCTGATACAAAAAAAAAAAATTAAATATATAAATAAAAGGGCTTTTATATTTGGGGACATGATCATTGCTCTGGCTTCCTGCTAAAGGTCATCATGCCAAGTTTTTCCCCAAGAAATTGATGCCGGCCCCTCTAAGGTGCCAATAAATTCTATCCCTCCATTCAAAAGGCCCCTTGTACTAAGTTCTTATCATGGCAGGTTGGGGGAAGAAAGTGCCACATATAAGTCCCAAATTCAGACAGGCTGGTCCTCTAGATTCAGACCCCCCAGCATGGCAGAGGACCCAGGGCTTCTTCCCCCAGTGCAAGGGGTTACACCAAAGAGGGTCGACTCCCTGGCTCCTCCCTCTTGTGGCCCACTGAGTCTGGCTGGTGTTAAGACTCTGTTGACATCACCTGGCCTCATCCAGAGAGCTCTCCAGGGTTCCGCCATCAGACTAGGGCCCCCATTAGCCTTGCAAGTTTGTGTCTATCCCTTGAGGTGTTCACAATCAGCCAATTATTATATCTGCCCTTGTTTGCTAATTGTTGGTGCAGAATGACCCAGCTCTCGACACATGCCGTGCCGGTCTCTGCTTAACATGGGGGAGTCAATTTGCCTCCCAGGTCTCCCTCTCAGCAGAAACTATCTTCCCATCTCCCTGCCAGTCTACTTAATACACTATGATAATGACTGGCTTATCTAAGGAAAGAAAATCTATGGAGTTTGAAGCAACAAAGAGATGGCTGGTAGCACCCTGATGACTGCTCTCCACCCCCAGAGGCAAACCTCCAGGGGCCACAGGATAGACTACAAATATACCTGAGCTGGGTACAGTGGTGCCCACATGTAATCCCAGCTACTCAGGAGGCTGAGGCAGGAGGATCACAAGTTCAAGGCCAGCCAGGGCAGCTTAGCGAGACCCTGTCTCAAAATAAAAAATAAAGATGTAGCTCAGTGGTAGAGCAGCCTTGGGTTCAATCCCCAGT
This sequence comes from Glis glis, assembly GCA_004027185.1. Lineage (NCBI taxonomy): Eukaryota > Metazoa > Chordata > Mammalia > Rodentia > Gliridae > Glis > Glis glis. The sequence continues at coordinate 60,558 of PVJS01004542.1, forward strand.
ACCATACACACTATATATATACATTGTATACTGTATATATATATACACATTGTATATATTGTGTACTGGGGTCCAATCCCCAGTACCATAAACACAATATATATATTATATATACACACACACACACATACATGTATATATGTACACATACACACACACACACACACACACACACACACACACATATTGTGTGCAAGGGTGTTTGCCAATCCAAAGGCTTGCCAGCAAAAATCAAGCTCAATAGAAGTTGGCTCAAGTTTTTGAGCGCAGACTGAGCACACCAAGCACCCTCGGGGTGTGGCCCTGTTCAAATTCCAACTCCTCCTCTGGGTGGTGATTTATTCTTAGGGGTAGGGAGGGAGGCAATGGTGCAGACTTGGGGAACAACCACCACTTAGAAGCCTGGAGCTGGGGATTAGCCTCCACCCAACACACACTCACCGGCTGACTACCGGTTAGTGAGCAGGTTAGTGAGCAAGAGGCAGACCCTTTCTAGTCCTCAGCCCACCTGACTCCAGGCTCTCACTGGACCTCCAGGCTTCACCCACTTCATGGAGCAGTCACGGTGAATGCAGCAGGAGTGAACCCCAGAAAGGCTCTGAGTGGTGGGGTTTATGCTAGGAAAAGGCTCCTCCCAGAACCATACATCCATCCACCCAGCACCTCCAAACACAGGCGCGCCCTGGCAGACAGGGCCCACAGAGCCTTTGCTGGGAAAAGGACTCAGAGGAGGAGACGAGCTGCAGACTGCTATACTGTATGGAACATCACTTGAGAGTGTGTAGTGGTGCCAGGCACACTCAGCGCCTGCTTTTGTGTGCTGGGATCATGGCCTTGACTACATTAACCTGAAGGGTGGTGGGTAGGTAGGAGGGTGTAGAGGAAGCCTCCATAGCGCCGGTGCCTGCATTATGAGGGTAATAGCAGGCCCCTCACTTTGGGGGCTGTCTGAGGATTCAGCAGGTTGACCCTTGAGCTCCCCTTAGCATGGAAATTCCCTGAAGGTAGAACCTGGCATCCCAATGTCCACCATGACACTTGACACACTTACTGCTCCCTAAGGAAGTGAAGGAACAAAGCAACCAACAAATACTGCGCAAATGTTTACCTAGTACCTGACTCTGTGCCAAGCTACAGAGAAAGTTCAGCAAAGTCCCCAGCCTCCAGGTCCTTACAGATCAGCAGGGGCGGCAAGACTCACCTGGACGAATCAAGTAAGGGACAGTGTGAGATGGGCAGTTGGGTGCCAAAAAGGGAGCCTCAGAAGGGACCAGAGGAAGCCAGCTTTGAAAGCACTGTTGGCTTTGAATTTCAGAGCTAACACTTCCCTGCTGCGTGGGCTTAGGCGAGTGTTATAGTTAGATGTAGAATGCCCCCTGAAGAGGTCATAAATTGGTGCTCAGAGTTGATGTGATTGAGTCATGAAGGTTGTCATCTCATCAATAGATAAATCCATTGTAATGGACTTACTGGGTGGTAACCTAAGCTAGTGGGATGTGGCTGGAGAAGGTGGGTCCCTGGGGGTGTGGCCTTAGGGAGTGGGCTTGTGTCTTTGAATCCCCTTGCTGGCTGTCTCTCTGCTTCTGGCCTCCATGATGTGAGAGTGGAGCTTTGTGCGTTCTCTCTTTCCGTTTCCTGCCGCCATGCCCTGAACTTCAGACCCTGGCCTCATGAGGACTGAGCCCAGAATTTGCAAAAAACTGTGAGCAAGTAAACCTTCCTTCCTCTAAGTTGTGTGGCCAGTCATCGGATGATAGCAGTGAGAACGTTGACCGAAACAATGAGTGTCATAGCCTCCCTGAGTCAGGGTTTCCTTCGCTACAAAGTGTGGTTTGTAATGGAGCTCCCCATTAAACGTGAAACCGGACACTGCTCAGCACAGGGCCCGGCACAATAGAATGTTAGTGGTTGGTGTAGACAGCCAGGAAGAGGAAGGGAGGTAACTCATTTCATTGGCCATGAGACTCGGATCATGACATCAGGACTAGGAAGGGAGAAGGGGGTGAGTCTTGGGGACACTGATCTCACACGTGGCAGTGATGGAACCACCACTGAAAATAAGCCCGGCCTGGGAAAGTAGAAGAGCAAATAATAACTCTGCCACCAGGGCCAGGAAAACAATGACGGTCCCCAGGAGTGTCCACTGAAAGGATGAACACGTCGTGGCCTCTGGGGGTCGGAGGCTTTTCTTTTTTCATGCTTCCTAGAGGGGAAATGAGTGTTATAGGCCGGGGGGGGGGAGGGTCTCCCAGGATTCATAAGCCCTACGTGGACCTCAAGAAAAGGATCAGCTTTCAAAGTTCTAGCCTTAGAGGGAAAACGGCATAAAGAGTTGCTCTTCAAACCTTTTCCTTAACTGTGCAAACAACTGGATTCACCAGAAATAACAGGAACAATAATAGCCTCTGTGTTTATGGAGTGCGGACCGCATTCTAGGCACTGCTAAGGACTGTATTCAGAGCATTCATTTGTTTTTATAATAATTCTACGAGGAAAGTGTTCACAGGTAACTGGTCTACCTGAGGGCATATCCACAGTGTGATGGAGCTCAGATTCAAATGCAGCTAGTGGTTCCACAGCTGGACCACTTCTTCCTCTTGAATACTACCACCAGACTGCCTGGAGCAAGACAGAGTCTCTGCCACAAGGACTTACCCTGGTGGTGCAATCCGCTATTCTGCCCATTGGCTGCTTTTTGTGTAGGTGATCTATTTATCAGGCAGGACTGAGGCCGCCTGTGAGGCAGGTAGGGAGGGATTCCTGTGCATGGTTTGGAACCCCCAGATCAGCTCCATGAAAATGAATGTTCTTGCTGGGTATGATGACACACACTTGTAATCCCAGTACTTGGGAGGCTGAGACAGGAGGATCACAGGTTTGAGGCCAGCCTCAGCAACTTAATGAGACCCTCAACAACTTAGTAAGACCATTTCAAAATAAAAAGGGCTGGGGTGTAGCTCGGAGGTAGAATGCTCCTGGTTTTAATCCCCATTACCCCCAAAAAACCTAAATCAAAAGATAAAAAGGGCTGGGGTGTGTGGCTTAGACATAGAATGCCCCTGGTGGGAGGAGGAGGAGGAGGAGGAGGAGATGATTAATGAAATCACAAGTAAAAAACAAGCCCGGTGCCTGGGACTACTCAATAAATGTGACTTCCCTTGCCTGTTCTTCCCCTTCAAAGTGCCTGCGTGGTCTTTTGCACTTTAAGCTTATTCTCTTTCCCTAGAAGATTCTGAGGGCGCCAATACATATTGGGCCTGGCAAGAAACCCACATTGGGTTTCTAGAGTTCTGGGCATGATACCTCCTGGACAGTTTCCAGAGTACCTGAGGGTATGTAGTTGACCTTTGCACCTTCCTTCCTCCAACCGTGCCACCACCCTCTGGTCCCAAGCCAGCTTATCAGACGTCACTTGAACAGCAGGTGCTCCAGTGGAGAGGCCAGCAATGGGCAGTGGACAGTGTGGGTGATATCCAAAAGCCCAGAGAAGGTGGCAGTGTGCCCAGGCGGGGACAAGGCTCACCCTCGGATGGAAATGAGGGCGAAAACTCTAGATGCACTTTGACATTCAGGCGCTAGAGTCCTGGGAACCGTAAACAAATGTGTCCTCTCCTGAGCCATCAAAAGCATTACACTCCTGGGCTTCCAAGGGGCATGGTTGCAACCCAGTGGATCTAGAAAAGTTGGAATGGGGCTTCTTGTTCTGTACACTCCCAAATCAATGACTGACCCTGGCCCACTGCCCTCCACACACACATCCTGCAGACGTGCCCCACTCCATCGTCACGCCCTGCAGAGCCAGGCAAAGGTCACTCCGCACAGCTCGGTTTCCTCTTCCTGGGCAATGAGGCAGCCAGGGAAGGCCAGGGGCCAGCAGCTCCTCCACACACGGCCTGCAGGGGAAATGACCGCACCGCTTCCTCCTGGGCTGACACACTCACACCTTCCTCTCTGCTGTGCTCAGCAAAGCTCAACTTCCGACACCAGGCAAGTAGCTCTTATTAGGAAACTGTTGCCCGGGACAGACTGGGATAATCTTTTTGGAGAGCATATTGGCAGTCTCTATCTCCAAACTTGCACTCTCTTTGACTTAGCAGTTGGACCACTGAAAATTTATTCACCCAAGCCGGGCATGGTGGCGCACGCTTGTAATCCCAGCACTTGGGAGACTGAGACGGGAGGATCCGGGTTCGCGGCCAGCCTCAGCTACTTAGTGAGGCCCTCCGCAATTTCATGAGACCCTGTTTCAAAATAAAGAATAAAAAATAGGACTGGGGGTGTAGCCCGGAGGTAGAATGCCCCTGGGTTCAATCCCCAGTACCGCAAAAAAAAAAAAAAAATTTAAGAGTCACCTAGGAGTCAGGTGTGGTGGCGCATGCCTGTAATCCCAGTACTTGGGAGGCTGAGATAGGAGGATTGAAGGTTTGAAGCCAGCCTCAGCAACTTAGCAAGGCCCTCCGCAACTTAGTGAGACCCTGTTTCAAAATAAAAAATAAAATAGGGCTAACACACACACACACACACACACACACACACGAGTCACCTAGGAGCAGGACAAAGTGGCACACACCTGAAATCCCAGTACTTGGGAGGCTGAAACAGGAAGATTGCAGTTTTGAGGCCAGGGTGGAAACTTAGCAAGACCTTGTTTCAAAATAAAAAAGGCTGGGGGGGGGTGTGTGTGGCTCAGAGATAGAGTACCCCTGGGCTCAATCCCCAGTACACACACAAAATAAAGTCACCTAGGGAGTTTATCCTGCCTCCAGGTTTGGCCTTCATAAGCTCGAATGGGGAAAAGAAATCAAGGAGCTGGGCCCGTCAGTTCTGGGCCGCGGCTGTGCCTAGGCTTTCTTTGGCAGTTTGCGTCCATCCCCATATTAGCGGATTACATCAGTGACCAAAAGAATAGCTGAAAGAACTAGAGGTGCTTGGCTCAGAGACGATATTAAAGAGACCCATGGTTTCAAATGCGTATGGTGTCAAATAGCCTATCAAAATATGAGGCTCACATCCAGTTGTATGTAAAGGAAGGCACTAGATGCTGCGTGCAAGTTATAAGGAAGCAGGTCTTTGTCCACTGCCAGGAAGAACTTTCTAACCTCCAGAGCCGGCCAAGGATGGAAGGGGCTGTCATGTGAAGTAACAGGATTGTAGGGGCAGGGCGGGTAAATGATCATCTGCCAGCGGTATTGCTAGAAGACCCCCTTCCCACTCACTTTCCAACTTCCAACTCTGTCAGACCAGAAACACAAAGTTTTTAGCAAAATCCACTGGGAATGCAGCTCCTTTAACTAAAAGAAATTTCCTGCTCTCCACCAATACAGCCTGAGCACCAGGTAAGTGCCCGACACCGTGCTAGGTGCTAGAAATACAGGCAGAGGGCCAGATAGTGCCTATTGTCATGGAGTGTATCCTGAGACCAACAGAAAACACACGGATCATTGTTGAGGGCCCAGCAAAACGGAGTATGGTGGTGGAAACCCACTGCAGGGGAGCTACTATTTTAGACCGATGGCCAGGGGAGACCTCTCTGAGACCAGAATGTTTGAGCTGAGACCTAAATGTAGAAGGCAAAGCACAATTCACCAAATAGGGAGGTGGGTGGAACCTCAGTTGGACCCAATCCCAAACTGGACAGGAACAATATCTCATGTCATATACACACGTTAACTCGAAATGGATCAGAAACCTCAATGTGAGAAATAAAATTACAAAAGACTAGCCGGGTGTGGTGGCGCACACTTGTAATCCCAGTATGTAGGAGGCTGAGACAGGAGGATCCGGGTTCGCGGCCAGCCTCAGCTACTTAGTAAGGCCCGGTTTCAAAATAAGGAATAAAAAAATAGGGCTGGGGTGTAGCTCAGAGGTAGAATGCCCCTAGGTTCAATCCCCAGTACCGCAAAAAAAAAAAAAAATTACAAAAGTCTTAAAAGGCACAAATCTTTATGACCTTGGATTAGTTGATGAGTGCTAAGGTAGGAATCCAAGAAAAATATAATGGATTTCATCAACATTGAAAACTTCTATGCTTCAGAGAACATCAGCAAGAAAGTAAAAAGACAATTCAAGTCCGGTGTGGTGGTACATGCCTATAATCACGGTATTTCTGAGGCTGAGACAGAAGGATCGTAGGTTCGAGGACAGCCTCAGAAACTTAGCGAGACCCTCAGCAACTTAGTGAGACCCTGTTTCAAAATAAAAAATTAAATAGGGCCGGGGTATAGCTCAGAGGCAGAATGCCGCTGGGTTCAATCCCCAATACACCCCCTCCCAAAAGACAGTTCACAGAATGGGAGAAAATATTTGTCAATTATGTGTCTGATAAAGGACTTACATCTGAAATTATAAAGTATATGTATATATTTATGCTTTCACACCACTACAAAGACAAAAAAATTGGAAGTCGAACCATCATAAGTTGGGACTGTCTGTATGTGAAACATCGAGAAAAGGCAAATCAATAAAGACAAAAAGTGGGTAAGTGGTTGCCTTGGGGTATTGCTATTGAGTTTTCTTTTCTAGAAGATGAAAATTTCCTAAAAATGACTGTGCTGGTGGCTGCACAACACTGCAAATATACTAAAAAAACATTGAATTGTATACTCTAAAGGAATGACTTGTATGGCATATAAATTATATCTCAAGCTATTAAAAATTTAGGTAGGAAAAGATGTCACTCTTGGTCAAGGGGCTCTTGTCTCCATTTCTACATCTTCTCGGTCAAATTTCCCCAAATTCCAGTCAAGACCCACTGCCTCCCAGAAACTTTGACCCCTAGTGTCCCCTCTGCCTCTCCTTCGGGGCACAGCGTGCTGTGTGAGTAGGGATCATGTCATGCCTATCGAGCTCGGAGGAAACCTGTATAGGACCTCTGCCATGCCCACATCGCTGGTACACAGCAGGCGACACGGGCAGATTAAGGAGGAACCCGACTTTAGGGGAAGGCACCTGGTTTCCCAGGTTCGGTAAGAAAGAAAGCGGTCTTCTAGCACTGACACAAAAAGGAAGGGCACCTGGAACAGCCTGCTCTCTGCCTGGAGAGTTCGCTGGCCCGGCAGACCCCAGCATGCGGTAGACGTTTCCCATCGATCAGCAAGGCTCCTGCCTGGCTTCCCGGACAGGGAAACTACTTCAAATCCACTAGCCCTGATCCGACACTGGAAGGCCCCGCAACCAGGTGAAATGGGCCCACCTTCTCCCTGACCCTGGAGTTTGGCCACCTTTCTTTCACCGGATTCCACTGCCCTCTGCCACGGCCTCACAGGGCCCCCTCTGCCCAAGGCCTTCTCCCCCTTTTCTAAAACCTTTACAGGCACCAGGAATCACGGTGCACACGTTAGCACTGGAGACTCCCATTGCCAATGCCATGCACATCCATTCCCCCAACCCATTCCCAGAACCGTCCTCAACTGGGTTCTGAGGTCCTTGAAAGCAACATTTTATCCCAACTTCCCTTGTTTTCCCTGTAATATCCAATGATACCGGGAGTGTGGTAGGTAGCTTCTCAATAAAGCCATGTTGCTTATCTGATAAAATCCACTTCAGTCTGATAAAGAGGTATTGAGTGCTCATTATGCGCTATGCTCTGGACACTGGCAATACAAAGTCAAGTGGGAGTATACTGTGCAGTTCCGGTCCTGGCAGGGCTCTGGTGGTAAGAAAGGGCAGCAATGAGCCAGGCGTGGTGGCGCACGCCTGTAATCCCAATACTTGGGAGGCTGAGACAGGAGGATTGTAGGTTTGAGGACAGCCTCAGCAATTTAGTGAGGCTCTCTGCAACCTAGTGAGATTCTGTTTCAAAATAAATTATAAGCCGGGCGTGGTGGCGCACGCTTGTAATCTCATTACTTGGGAGGCTGAGACAGGAGGATCGCACATTTGTGGCCAGCCTCAGCTACTTAGTGAGGCCCTCAGCAACTTAGTGAGACCCTGTTTCAAAATAAAGAATAAAAATTAGGGCTGGGGGTGGAGCTTGGAGGTAGAATGCCCCTGGGTTCAATCCCCAGTACTGCCAAAAACATAAAAAATAAAATAAAATATAAAATAGGGCTGGGGGTATAGCCTGGAGGTAGAAAGCCC
>PVJS01004543.1:0-63260 GCA_004027185.1 Glis glis
AGAGAGAGAGAGGGAGAGAGAGAGAGAGAGAGAGAGAGAGAGAGAGCGCTGAGGCTGGCCGCGAACCCGGATCCTCTGGTCTCTGCCTCCCAAAGTACTGGGATTACAAGCGTGCACCACCACGCCCGGCTTCTCAGTGTATCTTATTGCTAAGAGATGCATGACTGTGTAGGTATTCTGGGTGCTGATACCCAAACTGGAACCCCCATGCTTGCTGGGCTCTTGTCTGGTTGTGCTCCCATTGTACTTTCTGCATAGCACTTGCTGAATGCCCCCCCACCCAGTTAAAGCCCTAGAAACATCTGATAACAGCTTTCATTTCTTTTATGCAAGTGTCCAGTCTGGATACAGTTGATTGAATGAGCTTCTCAGCCAATTAAATCATCAGTGTTTGGTAAAAGATTCCTTTCGGCCTGCTTTTAGTACTACAAAATGTTCAACAATGCTATTAAATTTTTTCTTAGCCTTCTGTCAGATATTTACCCAGAGGTTTGCAATAATCGAATGTATTGTGTTTGGAATATTAAGCCTAAATGATTTCATTGTCGATGCTAAATGAATTTAGAAGCAGGTAATATTGTGACCCTAAATGGCAAATTATGCTCATTTGACTTATTAAAAATAGCAAATTGGTATACAAGCCAGAGTACTCTGTATGTTTCAGAGGTATTTAGCTATGCATTTCTCATCAGGAAAATGAACTCAGAATCACTTTTTGTCTCATTTGAAGCACTTCCACCATTACCTTGCCTCAGAATGGACAATGAATTTTATAATGAAAACCAAATATTCTGGAATTTACTGCCCAAAGTAGTACAAGTAATTCTGAGAAGCAAGTCATTTAAAGCCAATGTCTTAACTTGCTTGGTCAATTAAAATCTTGGTTGAAAGACATGGTCACCTTCCTAATAGCCTGTCTTGTCTTTATTTTTTATTTTGTTTTCTGTGATACTGGAGATTGAACTCAGGGTCACTGTACCACAGAGCTACATCCCCAGCCCTTTTTATTTTTTATTTTGAGACAGAGTCTCGCTAAGTTGCTGGGGCGGGCCTTGAACTTGCGACCCTCCTGTCTCAGCCTTACAAGTCACTGAGATTACAGGTGTGTGACACTGGACCCAGCTCATGCTTGTCTTTAAGAGAGGCACAGCCACAACTTCCAGAAAGCTGCTACTCCTGAGTTCATTTAAAAATCAACCTGGCAAATCTTTCAGAATTTACCATCTTATTTGAAATTTTACACTCACTGAGAGGGAGAAAACGTTTTCTTCTCTTTCTGTATCAGTGTTAAGTGTTTGGAAGCAAGTGTTATAACCTTACAAGTGGTTAATCATAATGTACAAAGCAGCAGCTTGGAGAGAACCACAATCGTACAAACATTTCCTGCGGAGCAGAGGTGGCTTATGCTCACACTCGTCTCACGGCAATCCAACTCCCAGAGAAACGGAGAGAAATACAACCAGATTCTATTTTGCATATGTCCTTTTGTGTGCCAGATGTCAAAGTACATGTTATGTAATCACACACACACATTACTTTGTAGGACGAAACATACAAAACCACACTCCATCTTTCATGAACATTGAGATGTTCCAGGATAATTCTGACCACAGTCAAGTTTGGCTTAGTTGGGACTTTGGACTCTAGCCCATCATACGATATAACTTTGCTGTGATAATTTTGACTTAGCTAATTCATTAGACACACAGCCTTCGATCTCAGATAGATTGTATCTGAAAACAGTCCTAGTATTTTCAAAGCTGGCTTCTCATTTAACACATGCATAACAAGATCCATAGGATAGGATTTAATAAGCTGTTCAAAAAAAGCCTGTGTTTTATTCTCATGGGCAAAGATAAACATACATTGGCAAATTTAAATAATATAACTTTAAAAATAACATTAAAATGTTTGTGTTTGTATACTAGGTATAGCCAATGACCTCATTTTTAGGCTCCATAGGTGCTGTTCAAATAATATTTCATGATGAGAAGTATAGAATTTTTTTGGGGGGGTACTAGAGATTGAACCCAGGGTCATTCCACCTCTGAGCTACACCCTAACCTAACCCTTTTTTATTTTGAAACAGGTCTTGCTGAGTTGCTGAGAGTCTTGCTAAGTTGCTGAGGCTGGTCTTGAACCTGAGACCCTTCCATCTCAGCCTCCATGTACTGGGATTATAGGCATGTGCCACCATGCCCAGCACATAGAACTATTTGATAGATTTCTTTATACAAAGCCCTCAAAGGGCTTGAGTGGATTTTATTGCCCTAAAAGGAGAGCCCAAGAGACACATAATGGGTGCTGTATTTTCTTGTTTTTGAGTTTTTATGGCATTCCTCTTCTGCCATTCACTGTTCTATAGACAACAACAGTTGAAGGATCAATAGACCAGTTGTGTCTGACTTTGAATTTGATCACTTTGATCATAGGCCATCATCACATTTTCTTTCTTCAACCTGCTGCCCATTTCTCTCTCTCTCTGTCTCTCTCTCTCTCCTCGGAACTGGGGATTGAACCCAGGGCATTCTACCTCTTAGCTATACCCCAGCCCTATTTTATTTTTATTTTGAAACAGGGTCTTGCTAGGTTGATGAGAGTCTCACTACTTGCTGAGGCTGTTCTTTTCTTCTTCTTTTTTTTTTTTTGGCAGTACTGGGGATTGAACCCAGGGGCATTCTACCTCCGAGCTACACCTTCAGCCCTATTTTCTATTCTTTATTTTGAAACAGGGTCTCACTAAGTTGTGGAGGCCTCACTAAGTAGCTGAGGCTGGCCGCGGACCCGGATCCTCTGGTCTCAGCCTCCCAAGTACTGGTATTACAAGACTGCGCCACCACGCCCAGCTCCATTTCTCTTTTTAAAGGTCATTATTTCACTTTATCTGAAAGATGCTATATGCGTAAGTATTAAAAGTCATAACACCCAAGACCTAGTTCTGCTGTGTCCGAAGCAGGCTCTGAGTAGAGATAGCCCGCTGTTCGCGGTGTTTCCCTGAGCAGGGCGTGTATTTTCTGGTGATGGACTTGTTGGTACATATTCATGTGAGCAGACAGGAGGAAGTTTTTCTTTCCAGAAAAGAATCAGTTCAGAGATAGAACTTTCCTAACCAAGGTTTTCAAATCTGCAGAGGGAGGCAGGGAAACTTTTTTTCTGAAGCCAGAAGAAAGAAAGAATTAGCACCAGGAATTGGTAGTTTCAAATGTATTTGAATTAAGAATATTAAAGGTGGGGTATATTATGGTCTTTCAAATGGTTAAAACAGATTGAACCAAATGCTTATACATCCCCTAATGTACTTCTTTGGAACCTTCAGGGTTTTTGGAACACAGTTTGCAAACTTCCAATCCAACATCCTCATTTATTGCCAATTAGAGAGAGATCAAAAGTGGTTAATGGATTTGTCTGGGAAGCCGCGGCTGGGTGGGGTGTGCACCAGTGGAGCTGCAATTGATCCTGGTGTCCTGACTTCACACTGGTTGGAACTAGCCTGAGGGGCAAGAGAAGGGAGAGAGGAAGGGGGAGAAGAAGTGAAAAGAGAGGAAAGAATAGGGGGTAGAGGGGAGAGAGGGGTGTGAAGTAAATGCCAAGGAGGGCAGTAAGTTGTAATTGCTTATTTGGAGCTGGAAATGATGTTTACTAGTTGGATTTTAAACAAGGGTTCAAGTTGGAAGAAGGGCTTGACCTGACCCCAGAGGAAGAATTAGGACCTAGATGCAGACCACCCACAAAGGGCTAGAGCATTCCTGTTGTACCACCCTAGGGGCAGGTGTCCCCTGGGGGACTGTGGCTCCCTGCTGCCTCTCCAGTAACGGGGGTTGGGGGATGGGGGGTACTTTGCAAACCATTTCTAGTTTGAGGAGACAGTCCTCATCTAAGCCAATATGGTCCCTGATGAACCAGTCATGAAAATGTTTCTGTTTCTTTCCTGCCCAAAAACTGCAAAAACAGAACTGGATTATTTTTCTAGATTTAGAATTTTGCTCCTTATAGGCTCATTATGTTTGGGGATTATAGAAAATCTGACCCTCTAGAAGTTGCCAGATTAAATGTTAGCATCCGGTGCATTTTTCTAAGGCAAGGCATTGACTAGTAACATCTCCTGTTGCAGATGGCCTCCTCTTGCCCCCTTTTCTCACCTCTCCCAGCCCTCAGAGATTTTTTTTTTTGTTTTATGTATGTATATTGATATAGTCTCATTCCCATTTTACATATTTTCCACTTTTTATTGAGTTGCTAAGATTATTTCTATTTATAACCAGCTCTTAGATGTATTAATCAGTTTCTTCTTTTGTTTTTTCATTAATTTATAATATCTTAATTAATTCGTTTCCTCTTTCCTTAGGTTTGTTATGTTTCGTCTAACTCTTTTTGTTTTTTTCAGCACTGGGGATTGAACCCAGGGGCATTCTACCTCTGAGCTACACTCCCAGCTCTATTTTTTATTCTTTATTTTGAAACAGAGTCTCACTAAGTTGCAGAGGGCCTCACTAAGTAGCTTAGGCTGGCTGCGAACCTGCAGTCCTTCTGTCTCAGCCTCCCAAGTACTAGGATTACAAGCATGTGCCACCATGCCTGGCCTAAGTTTGTTTCTAAATATGACTCTAGCTGCAGCCCCTGATTGTTGATGTATTGTGTTCCCTTCATTGTTTGCAGTTCAGATCTCCTTTCTGAACAAACATTGCTTAGGGGAGCATTTTAAGATTTCTAGGTGGCAGATTTTGTTTGTTTGTTCTGGTTAGAACATATTACCTAGTTTCAATGTGTGGTAGTCAGAAAATAGATCTTTCCCAATTTTTAGGGTTTATCAGAGGTTCCTTTGTAGCCTAATTTGTAATAATCTTTATTATAATGCTTCATTAATGTGTGTCCAAATACTCTAAGAGCTCCATCCTGTTTTTAATATGTAATTTTCCTTTTCTTTTAATATGCAGTTAAAATGGCTCAACTGTGAGAAGGCCACCGCCTGTCAGACTCTTGGTTAAGGATGGAGGGGCTTTGTACTTCTCAGTCTACCTCTTAATAGTTTTATTTATTTTGGAGTCAGGATCTTGCTGTGTTGCTCAGACTGGCCCCGAACTGTTGCCCCAGTGATCCTCTGAGCCTCCTCAGTAGCTAAGGCTACAGGCTCACACCATCACGCCCATCTTTTCCTCTTACTCTGTTACTGCTGCAGGTAACCATGACCTCACCCAGGCTGTTGACCATGACAGACTGGATTACAGTGCTGTACCAGGCCGCCCTGTGATTTCCATGGCTGAACACAACAGATGTGCTCCTGGTGCATGTCTGTTGAGTTCAGGTGAGGGTCCTGTCCCAGGGTTTCCTTCCTGAGACTTAGCTGATGGAGTTGTCAGCCTCTGGAAATTGCTAGTGGCTGAAGCAGGGGGAAGGGCTCGAAAATGCTTCTTCCCAGCAGAGCTCATGTTCATATTTCATCCATCATAAAAAGACCTGGCGATGCCAAACTGGAAGGGGATGGGGAAATATCATCCTCCCTACAGGAGAAAGTAGAGAGGAAGCAGATGCTGCTGAACAATAGTGTCTGCGATCCAGAGCTTGCCTCCCAGAGGGGCTGCTCTCTTTGTTAATGCATTTGCCCTCACTACACACTGTCCTTTCTCCTCTCAAAGAAAGGCTCTTTTTGCATGTGAGACTTTTAATCAAAGGATTAGGCATATCAGAAGGCAATTTCTCACACACACACACACACACACACACACACACACACACACACACACATATATACATATATATATATTATTTTTTGTGTGTGGCACTGGGGATTGAACCCAGGGGCATTCTACCTCCAAGCTAGTATAAGGCCATTAACATTTAAGTTAAATGTCAGCTATCAATGATTCTCCAGATTTATTGACTATTTTCCATCACAGGGAATTTTTTATTGGCTGTTCCTTTCTGTAAGACTCTGAATTTTCTTGTCATGTTCTTGTCTTGAGGTTCCTCGTTGTTCTTCCCTGTCCCAATGTTTTCCTGCTTGTCCTTCGTACTCTACATGATTTTTTGTGTGGTTGTTGTTACTTTTTTGAAGGGCAGTCTGTCCCTGTGTTTCACCCTCTTCTTCCACATCAAGGCTGGTGAGGGTTGGCAAAGGAGGCGGAAATGTGCTGTTCATATTTTAAAGGGCTCATAAAAAAAATTCTTAGACCAAAAAACCAAACAAAACCCAAACCCAAACCAAAACCAAAACAAAACAAAAAGCAAAGTAAAACCTCCACTATCTCCCCCTGAACAAATATTGCTTTTTCTAGAATGAAGAAACGTTTTGCTGAAGTGTTTAACTGGCATTTCACTCTGCTCTAGGCTCTTGCAGTGAAATTGCTTACTATAAGGTAAATGTTCAATATACTCCTTGCTACCTAAATCTGTGAGGTTCTTGATTTTGTATCATGAGAATGTGTAAAATGAGGAATACTTTTAAATATAACTAACCAATCTATTCAGGTTCTTTATACCCTCTCCCCTTAAGCCTCTTGAATCTGTCAAGGACTGAGAAGCATATTAATGTCACCCATTATACTGTGATCTTATTATTTTCTCACTGCTTTTCTATAGTTTTGCTTTATAAATAATACAGTCGATATAGGTAAATAATATAATTATATAATTATTTGATCTAATTATCTAGATAGCTGCAGAATTATTCAATATGATTTACTATTTTCCTAAATATAAAAATACTCTTTGAATAATCTATAGCTGCTTTTTACCTTGAATTTCATTGTAACTCCTCATTTGTTTAGCTGCATATTTATCCAGCTGATTGTTGTTAATCATAATATGACTTTATCACAGATATATCTTTTTATTAGCAGCCGGAGGGGTGGATTTTTGTCTGACTCTTAGTCGCCCTGGCAGAGCCAGTTCATATTTGTGTCTTCAAATCTCTGGCTGCGCACAGCATTGGAGTCTCTATCTGTCGCTGGCCACATCGCGTGACTACCACTGCAGCCCTGGTACTGATGAAGCACAAGAGACGCACACAGGGGTGATATGGGTGTGGAATGGTCTGGCCTTGCAAAGAACAGCTTCCACGTCGTGGTGGGACGGTGGCTGAGGGTCCTGGAGGTACTAACCGTGAGCCAGGAGGCAGGCGATGCACAGGAGCAGCCTCACCTTGCGGTCAGGAGCTCGCTTCTCCATGGGGCTGCTTCAGTCACTAGTCACGCCTCTCCCATCAGCCCCATGGGTCTTGGGATGAGTCATCGTTCATCCATCATCTGGTTCCAAGAAAATTACCAGGCACCATTTTTGGAGTTCTTGTGAGTTCTGCTTCGATTTTGCATGTGAGTCGATCGACATTGGTTTTTAGTGAAGAGTTGTGGGAGGGTGAGCCAGGGATGGCCTGCATCACCCTGAACCGGAATGTCTTGTAATATTTGTGATCATTTTAAAGATTATGGTTGTTCCTTACTGGATATTTGCTTTTGCTCATTGATAGGCTTCCTAAGTAGTGTTTAACTTACTTAAAAAATTAAACAAGCTTTGTAGAAACATCTGGGGCCTCGTAGGAGACTAGGCATCAGAATCAGATGCGCCCAGGTCCAGTGTTCAGCTCTCCCACTGACTAGCTGCGTGTTCCTGAGCAAGTTCCCTTCTATAAAATGGGAATGTAATTTCCACTCTAAAGGATGGCAGTGAAGAGCAGAGGTAATCTGTGACGTGCGAGGCAGAACTTGCTCTCCTTTAGCCTGACAGAGCTGTGAGAAGCTGCATCACAGTCGGGAATTCTGAGGGAAAAGGAATCAGGACGAGGGACCTGGCTGAATGAATGTTTCAAACTGCGTCACGGGTGTTTATTACAGGGATGACCTTCCTCGCTCCTGAGCTGTGCTTTTTTTTTTGGCGGTACTGGGGATTGAACCCAGGGGCATTTTACCTCTGAGCTACACCCCCGGCCCTATTTTTTATACTTTATTTTGAAACCAGGTCTCACGAAGTTGTGGAGGGCCTCACTAAGTAGCTGAGGCTGGCCACGAACCCGGATCCTCCGGTCTCAGCCTCCCAAGTACTGGGATTACAAGCGTGCGCCACCACACCGGGCCTCTGAGCTGTGCTTTTATGAGCATTCTGGGTGGACTAATGATTCCACCCCCAAGTGGATATTATTTAAGTATTCACTCACTTTTTTTAAAGCCCGGAGTATGGAGAAATAGATTTTCTTCATGTCTAAAATGAGGAAAACTTTAATAAGATTTTTTTGAACTGGTAGCTTCTTCAAAGGCATATGAAAAGTTCCAGAAGTTATATAATAGGCTAAATAGCTTATCTCATTACATAGAACTGTATCAAGCCTTAATTTGATTTAGAAATGTCAACCGAAGGTGGTGACAGACTTCAGAGGACTGTCATGCTTAGACCATGAAACCTGGGGGGGCGGGTAGCATTTTGCAAAAATACTTAAAAATTTTAGGTCAGCATGGGCAAGGAGCCCTAAGTTCTCTGTCTCCTCAATAGGAGTAGAACCAACTAGATTTCACTGCCCTGTGAGGAGTCGTGCAGAGAATCCAGAGTTGACTGGTGCTGTGATTCTACCTCATGCCAATGATATTTTAATGCTGCTCCCTGATTAGAATTCCAGGTCTTTGCCCAGCTCCTCCTCCCTCCCCACCTCTTTAATCCAACTCCAGTCCAACCTCTACCCCTCTGACTGTCCCTCCTGCCTGTCCAGCCCTCCTTCCTCTGGACACAGTATGTAAGGGGACAAAGGTCACCATCACCTCTGTGACCGACCGTTCTCTGCCTCTGGACTCTCCCGCAGTCAGAGACTTCAGTTTTGTGTAGGGTGGCTGCAGCTTCTCATGCTTGTTCTACCCTCCTGAGGGGGGGGAGGCTGTGTGTCTGTGTGATGGAAAGTGGGGGAACAGACTGTCCTTGGGAGGAAGGTTGGGCATGGTGGGGGAGGAAGGAGAAATTTTACATTTGCATAGTGATATCAAGATTGTCAGGAGAGAGTGAGAGAGGAAGGGAGGAGGCTGGCGGTGGGAGTGAGGCAGAGCTGGCTGGGGAGAGGAGGTTAGGGAGGAAAGGTGGAGGTTGGAGGGAAAGGCCTATGGGTAATTGTATGGTGTGTAGCAAGTAAAGAGGAAAAGGGGGACTTTAAAAGGCACTGCCGGCACTTTTTATTTTTCATGGCATTTGAGAAATTCTAGCAAAGGATTCGAGATGTTTTAAATTTGGGTTGCATGAACTGTGTCACCATGATTATGACGTCCCTCCCTCCAGGACTGACCCAGGTGTGTGTCTGCCTAATTAAAGTCTAGCCCTACTGGCCAAGGAGTCATTTTCTCTTCAGTTAATTGTTATTCAAAGCTCTGTCCCAGAGCATCACATGCGTGCAGGCTGGTAGGGTTTCATTAAGAGGGCACTCTGAGTCCCCTCATTTTCTGCTCAGGTGTCTCACCAAACTTCCATGTGCTGACAGAAATGATCACTGTCAACCACAACAATAATAGTAATCATAAGGCAATAGCAATAACGGGGACCGTTGAATAAAGCACCCATAGAAATGAAAACCCAGTTAACTCTGTGAATTCTAGACATAGAACTCCTGAAATTCTTTCTCACAATCACCTCAAAATTCTGGGCACTTTTCTGTAGGCAATTTCACAGTGTCTAAGTAAGAATTCATCCTCTCGTGAAAACTCAGTAAACCTTCATGTGCCCTAGCATGTGCAAACCTTCTTCCAGGGCTATGGAGGGTGGAAAGATGGACCAGCCCGTGGTTCCTTAGGCCCCTTGGCTCAAAAGGACAGGTAAAAGACATATCCAAGAAGGAATAATGCAAGGTAGGGGGTGCCTGAAAAGGGCACAGACACACACATGACGGCTAGGAGAGTTCAGAGAATCAAGTAGAAATGTGTTGCTTAATAGCGGGACAGGTTCTGAGAAACATTGTTAGATGATTTCATTGTTGTGTGAACACCAGAGTGGATTTATACAAATCTGGGTGGGATAGCCTGCTATACACCTAGGGTGCATAGTATCACCCATTGCTCCCAGGCTACAAACCTGGACAGCATGTTACTCTACTGAATACTGTAGGCAAGGGTAACGCAATGCTATGTATTTGTGTATCTACACATAGAAAAGCTATAGTAAAAAGACCAGGTGTTAGATTTTTTAAAACTTCATTCTAATCTAATGGGACCACTTCTGTATATATGGTTTGTTGTTGATGGAAATGTTATGTAGAATGTGGTTGTACATGGTTCAGGAGTTCAGTGATTCAAACCCATGGGTCCCTTTTTTGGGCAAGACTGTTCTCAGCAGGTGTTATCTCAGTGCTGCCTTTAATTTATTCCCCACCCATAGATTCCATAGTGCATATCCCCAAAGACGCTGGTCACCTTGTCTCCCCTCCTGCCAGAAGCTGGTTCCCTCCTCTGTCTTGCAGTTTCCTTTCTATCTGGACTCTTCCTTGGTGGTAGTGGCATTGGGATGCTCTCTCCCCACCTCCCAGACCCTTGTGTCACTCCTGACTCTCTAAATGCCCCTCACCTGGGCACATTTTTATCCCAAAGGCTTCTCTGGGTCACATTTCCTGCCTCAGATCTGGGCAACAGGTCTGGCCCATCGACGGCTGCCAGTGGGCTGAGGCTCCCATTTGGAGAATTGAGGGGGCAGAGGTTTTGAGGAGGGAACATGCTGGGCCTGCACTGGGTTCTCCATTGTGCTTCTGTAAGGCATTCCCAGTAACATGGGTCAATCACTTGGCACTTGTCCCAGACCCTTGCCAATTGTTCTTTCCCTCTCTGTATAAAGTCATTTTCCCCCATGGGTTTATTTTTGTGACCTGTGTACCTTTCTGCTGGTTGGTTTGGGCTGTCTATGGAGCCACCATGGTATTGGTCTGCTAGAGGTTTTGCTAGAGAAAGGGCCTGGAGCATCTGGGGTGTGTGTGGGGAGGGTGGGGGAAGAGATGGCAGGCTCCATCAGGAGGAGTGGGTGGAAGGCTCTGCGGAGGCCAGGCCCAGCCTTTCTAATTCTAGAGCTAAGAACAGACTGGTTTCCTTGACAACAGAGATGAAGTCTGCTCATCTGCTGCTTGGGGTGGGCTTTTTTTGTGTCTGTGGAAAGCTCTGGGACTTGGGGACAAGAAAGGCAATCCTTTCTTTATCGGTGCAGCAAGCTGTTTCTGAAAATGCGCCAACCCTTACTGTATTATTAATAATATTAAAACCTTCCCAGGTAGCACAGTGATATCAGTTATGTAATCCGCAAATTGGGAGTCTAGATATAGACTCTTCCATTTCTTTCCGCTGTATCCTTGATGTATTTCACCAGACCCACAACACCTTTTTGATAACATGTTAGCCAAATATGTACTCACCCCTACTGTTTTTGAAGGCTAACTCAAAAGCATTTCTTCCTTCCTCAGCTAGTAATGATTTGTGTGGCCAGGCTGCTGGGAGGAAATTAAAATTAGCTCTTGACAAGCCGATGTTGGCTCAAACCTGCACTTGTCAGATGGCATCCTCAGAAAAGGTTTTGGGATCCAAACCCTCATTCTTGATGCAAACCAGAAGACTGTAGCTAAAAGCTGGCCCATTTGCTTTAACCACCAGGCTTGATTTCAAGGCAGCACGTCTTGGTAGTGGCTTGGTGTTTTATTCATGCACCGCCTTCCCTCCTATGCATTATTAAAGCCTCCTTTAAAAGCAGCCTGGGGATCACTGGGGAGAAGACGAGCCAGCAGTGATTTCACGTTTCCTTGCAAGAAGCAGCATCTGCTGCTGGAAAAACTCACAGAAAAGACTCTGCAAAATTGTAACCTATGGCAAATCCAACGGAGAGGGCCTTTGGACCTTTGGCTTATAAAAGTAGCTAATTTGATCAAACATATCTCTCTCCCCTATATCTATGTCTATGTCTTTGTCAGTATACTGGATTCTTGAATGCTAAATAATATAGATGGGAAGCTGGGAGCAGGATGTATGTGCCAAGAGTGACCCTGATGAGATGGGAAGTAATTAGCAGGGAAGGTGGATCAGACAGATGTGTGAACAGACACACAGAGGCCATTTCAACAATTCTTTCTTCTTGTGATGGTCACAGAACTAGGGCTCAAATTTAGCTCTTGGATGTCCTCCTGCCCCCAATAATCAGGGGGTGAACTGTGGCATTCTAAGGCCCTCCACACAGATCCTTTGTTTCCTTCATGTCCCCAAAGGAGAGCCACTGACTTCCCCAGGCAAACAGTGGGCTCAGCTTAGAGGCGGCTTCAGTCTGCTGAGTTCTTTGTCTGAAGGCCACCTCCCTCCCCTGGGGAATCTGCTGCTCTGATTCTAGACAGACAGAGTCTTCCTCTCCATCCCACTCCCCCCGCCCCCAGTGCCATCTGAGGATGAGTCCTGGAGATCCAGGACCAGATGCCATTCTTGTGAGTCTTTCTGGTCCCCCACCCCATGATACAGTCCCAGAATGCCAGCTTAGTGCCCTGGCTTCCCTGTGTGGTGTGTGGTTCTGTTACATACCCAGGGATAGGGAAAGCTTTCTGCTGTATACATATATGATCTCCACTGGTCCAGATACTCATGGCAATAAAATGTTTCTTAGTTGGACAGAAATTAATTGATGACTTGCAGTAAGCCTTGCATTGAGCAGGCATGTGGATCTGGGTCATTGTTGATGGGCTTTAGGATGGAATGTCACTAGCTAAATCCAGAGCTGTTTCTGATTGGTAACAAAATGGTTTTGTGAATTATAAAGATGCAAAGGCTTCATGTTACATATTTTCATACTACTTCATGGTTTGGTTGCACATCACTGCCCTGCTCTACCTTCCTACAGAATCATGGCTGCTTCTCACTGCTGCCTTGTGCCATTCAATGCCCTGAACCCCATGGGAGGGCAGGAGATATGACCTGCTCTCCCACGACCATATCTCATGGTCATGGGAAAATATGACCATAAACGTAAACTTGAAATATTGATGTATTGGGTCCAACAATATCAACAGTTTCATTTTGCCTATGGTGACTCAAAGATGAAGGAAAATTCCCTAAAGAATTTCCCTTTAGTGTCTTCCAGAGTAAAGCCTGAAGCCTGATGAATGATAGAAAGGTCTGGTTCAGGGAAACTCAGGGTTGGTTGGTGCGCAGGGAAGACAAGGATCTGTCTTTTTCCCCAGAGGCCCATCCGTAATCCCAGCAAGGGAATAACCCCAGCAAGGGACCATACAGCCACAAATGGCCAGTGGACCCTGAAGGATGATAGGGTGATTAGAGGTGCCGTCCCTTTGCAGTTTGGTATGTACCATGCCCTTAACTGAGCCGATTTTCACTGAGGTACAGTGATGAGCAACACCAGACAAGGCTCTTCCCTCTCAGAATTTCCAGTCTAGTGACTGTGAGAGTCTCTTTTAGTTCTTTGTTATTTTTAGAATTTCAACAAAAGAGCACCTGTACAATCAACTTTCCCCCAATTACACACAGTCTCTGCAGTTACTTTTGTCCTCTGCCTTAGCACCAGCCTTATTGCTTTCATTACCTTCCCCCCAAAGAGGAAGCGGTCCTGCGGTGGTAGTAGGTGTGGATAGTGGCACCCTGCCCAGGCAGGCATCCCAAGCAGATCCTGGGTTAGCAGAGTTTTTCTTTTCCCTCCCTCTTTGGTGCCTATCAACCTCTAAAGACCCTGGTTTCCCAACTGCCCAGAGGCCCAGGCCCCACTGTTGTAAGGCAGCCTTTGTCCTCTCCGTTCCCTGCTTGTCAGCCCTGGCTATCCTCAAAGCACCAGGAAGAATGCCACCTTATTAGGCCACGTTGATGTCAGAAGGATTAACAAATATCTGATCAACTCTCCCAGCAGTGCTCACTTTAAAAAAATATAGAGGAAAGCCAGGTGTGGTGGTGCACGCTTTTAATCCCAGTACTTGGGAGGCTGAGACAGGAGGATTGCAGGTTCATGGCCAGCCTCAGCTACTTAGTGAGGCCCTCTGCAACTTAGTGAGACTCTGCTTCAAAATAAGGAATAAAAAATAGGGCTGGTGGTGTAGCCCGGAGGTAGAATGCCCCTGGGTTCAATCCCCGGTACCGCCAAAATAAATAAAGAAATAAATAAATTTAAAAAAATAGAGGGGGTACATTAGCCAAGTAAATCTCCAGATGCTTGAATTTCAGGCAGAGAGGAGTGGGGGAGGGTGTTTAGGTGGCGTGGTGAGATTCAGGGCAGGGCGTCCTGCTCCCACTCCACACCTGTGGTCAGCTTGCCTGGCCTCCCAGGCTCACATAGACCACGGCCATTTTGCCCTCCACATGCAGTATGTGCATGTATGAGCTCATGTGTACGGCTATGTCTTCTTGTTAGGTGATTGTTTAACTTGCATGCATCCTGTAACTAATCTTGATCTATAGGCCAGGGGTAGGGGGTATGCCCTTGAAGAGCATCAATATTCATGGGCTCCATGTGACATCGTTGTTCTCACATGTCCCCCTACCCAACCCCAGGGAGTCACGTTCAACATCTATCACCACTCCATTCACAGGAGGAGGAGAGAGAAGATGTTTCACATACACTGTCCCAGGGCTGCTATTTGGGAAAGAAATAGGATTCATTTTCTTGACACTATCTTTCACCAGTTACAAGTGGTAACAATTGCCTATGGGACTCTTGAGAAATTATGAAGTGTTAATTAGCAGAAGCACTGTGTATTTAAAATATATGGCATATTTAAATAACTATGAAATTAAATCTACTTTGCAAAGTTGCAAAGCCATCTGGTCCCAAAATGCGAAGACTTGAATTTTTGCTGCATATATTAAGAGATATTTTTAAATACTTCTGGAAGTGATTATTTCATATTACTTTTGTCTCCTTAGATATGGAAACCTAGGCCTGGAAGCAGGGACCTGGTTATTATGGCCATAGCGTGGAACACTCTGATTGCTCCTAGTATCCAGAGGACCTGTATAGACAGCGAAGGGACTAGAATTAACAGCTGCAGTTGTTGCTTAGAAGTCACACATTTCAAAATTGTTGATTCTGCCAGGCGTGGTGGCACATGTTTGTAATCCCAGTACTTGGGAGGCTGAGAAAAGAGGATCACAGGCTTGCAGCCAGCCTCAGCTACTTAGTTGAGGCCCTCCACAACTCAGTGAGACCCTGTTTCAAAATAAGGAATAAAAAATAGGGCTGGGGATGTAGCTCAGAGGTAGAATGCCCCTGGGTTCAATCCCCAGTACTGCCAAGAAAAAAAATGTTGATTCCAATGACTCCGTACTCTTTTGGATTCAAAGTAAGAGGAAGCGTTTCCTGCCATATTTTGCAGAGGTGTAGAGAACAGAAACCAAGAAACCCAATCCTGCCACTGACAGCTAAGTATCAGTGTGTCTTTTTTAAAAATCATATCTCTCTTGGCCTTGTTTTTTTTCATAAGTTTAATGAAGAGGCTGTGTACCAGCCAGAACCTAATAACTGAAACAGAAACTTCTTCAAGTATCTCAACAGAAGGAATTGAATGCAGGGAGTTTGCCGAGGTAAAAGGGGAGCTGAAAACAAACTAACATAAAGGGTGTGGTGAGATAGCCCAGAGATTTATCCCAGCAGGAAGCCGCCTCTACCTAGAGGCTTGTGGGAGAGAGGGAAGAAGTGGCATCCTCCCAGCCTGGGACCAGGGCCACTGTGGAAGATGGAACATGGCAGGCTGCTCTGGTGGGAGCTGAGGCCATGGAAGAGATGCTGCTCAAGCCAGAGCATGACCTGGCTTCTCTCCCTTTCTGGGATCAATGCCCCCTCATTCCAGCAGGAAGCAGCTAACAGGGGAGCGTGAACAGGGAAGCAGGGAAGGCTGAGAAGTGGTTAGGCTGGTGTTGGCCCAGGCTAGGTTGCCATTGAAGCCCCGTAACTCTGATATTCAACAAGAGTTAGACATTTAATGTATCTTTGAGGGTTTGCCAATGGGAAAATCCTGCCAACAGGCCTGAGTGGCATTTGATGAGACTCCCCTGCTCCCACCCTCAGAAATAAACAGTCCCAAGGTGCACCTCCCCTTCTCTGCATCGAACTCGCCTCTACTGGGGGAGGACAAGGCAAGGCTCCAGGGAAAGGGTCTGTGTGTGAGGGAGCAGAGAGAAGGTACAAGATGGGGAGAGATGAGAAAGGGGACGGGAGAGCCGCAGTGCCTGTGGGTGGAGAGGGACAAACAAGCCCCCCAAAGACCAGAGGTCAAAGGCTTCACCTATGACTGTAGATGGTTACTGTCTGTGCAAAAGAATACTGGGAAGTCCAAGGTTGAGAGGCCACAGCTGGTGAGGGTCTTTTTGGTGCATCATAACATGGAGGGGGAAGGCATTGCATGGTGAGAGAGCACAGTAAACAGAGAGGAAGTTGGATGGGCTGGGGGTAGGGCTCAGTGATAGTGTGCTTAGCATGGACAGGCCCTGGGTTCAATCCCTAGCACACACACACAAAAAGAAGGATGGAACTTTCCTTTCTTTTTATTTCTCTTTTTAAAAAGAGAACTGGGTCTGGCTATGTTGCCCAGGTTGGCCCCAAAATCCAAGCTCAAGTGGTCTTCCTGCCTTTCAACCTTCCAAATAGCTGGGGCTATAGGTGCACACCACCACACCTGGCTAAACTCATCCTTTCTTTTCTTCTTCTCCCCCTTCTTCCTCCTCCTCCTCCTCTACCTCTTTTTCCTCCTCCTCCTTCTGTGCTGGGGATTGAACCCAGGGGCATTCTACCTCTGAGCTATACCCCCAGCCCTATTTTATTTTTTATTTTGAAGCAGGGTCTCTCTAAGTTGTTGAGAGTCTCACTACATTGCTGAGGCTGTCCTTGAACCTATGCTCCTCCTGTCTCAGCCTCCCAAGTACTGGGATTACAGGCATGCACTACCATGCCTGACTTTGAACTCATTCTTTCTATCAGAAACTAACTCCCTGTATAACTAACCCACTCCTAAAATAATGACCTTAATGTATTCATGAGATCAGAGTTCTCAGAATGTAATCACTCCTTAAAGGATCCACCCCTTAATACAATTACAATGGCAATGATATTTCAACATGAGTTTAAAATTTTATTTACTTATTTTTAACTTTGAGACAGGGTCTTGCTATGTTGTCCAGGCTGGCCTCTAATTTGGGATCCTCCTGACTCAGACTCCTGAGTAGTTGGTATTACAGACATGGGCCACTGTGCCTGGCTTCAACATGAATTTTGAAAGAGACATTCAAAGCATGGCAGAGGAGAAGGGTCTAAAGAGAGTGGAAGATCTGGGAATACTCATACACTAATCATTTTTGTTCTTATTCACAGATGGGTAAATGCAGGGAAAAAAGGCAGTTTGGTGGTGAGTTTGAGGTCCTATGTCCGAGGAGAGGGAGAGAGAATTGGGCATTGGAGATTGGAAAGACCTTGAGCAGGGGAAGAAGATAGGTTGGGTGTGAGGCAAGCCACATGGGCATCCTGTCACATGTGGGGAGTGCTAGAGCTGGTATGGGGGGAGAGGAGGTGGACCCTTGTTTGGAGTGTTTCATGTAGAAGAAGAGTGGAAGATTGTTACTGAGCAAAACCCTAAATAAACCTTCTTGCTTCACTTGCTTTTAATTGACTTAAAAATCACTGATTTTGGAGGTCACGTGGCTGGTTAATACATTATGAGTCCTCTCCTGGCTTTGCTGTAGTTCACACCTCTGATGTGTGGATTATGATGATAATGGTTGCCTAGGTTACTCTTAAGGGACATGAAGGCCACTTATTTTATTTTTAAATTAGTCTTTTATTGGTCATGGTAATTGTACATCATCGGGAAATTCATAGTGATACATTCACATATGTACACCAGATCACTTAGTGTGTTTCCCTCCCCCACCTCTCCCCTCCCTGCTCCCCATTACATGATACTGAGAGGCATAGAGGTACACTCATATATGCACATAAAATTATTTGGTCTGTCTGAAGGTAACTTCTTTTTTTGTGTGTGGTACTGGGGATGGAACCTAGAGGCATTCTATCTCTAAGATACACCTGCAGCCCTATTTTATTTTTATTTTGAAACAGGTTCTCACTAGGTTGATGAGAGGCTTACTATTTGCTGAGGCTGTCCTCGAACCTACGATCCTCCTGTCTCAACCTCCCAAGTACTGGAATTACAAGTGTGTACCACCACACCCAGCTTGAAGGCCACTTTTGCTGAACACACTGATTCTCCTCTTGGGCCTGCAGATGTCCCACGGGTGACTGGAATGGGATGAGAGGGCTCAGCATCTCTGTCTTAACATTGTATGTTTCTCCTTTTTGCTGTCTTAACTTTGGGTCAGATTCTACTCAGCACTGCACATAGACATGGTGATCATTTGAGATATGTTTTGTCCAAAGCTATAATAGAGGATTAACTTGATCTATACTTGCCTAGTCTTTCCCCTCCCCCTCTAAGGCTAAAAACACCTACCAGCCACCATGATCAGAAAGACCAGACCATGAAAGAAATGACAAGAGGTGGCTCCCGAGTTCCTGGAAGAGTTCCACTTATTCCCAGAAAAGACATGAATATCCCTCCCTTTTGTTAGCTTCTCCTCTCCCTCATTATTCCTATCCTATATCTGTAACCCCTCGACCCCCTGGCATTGAGAAGCTGATGTATGAGTGCAACTCCCTCTCCTGTATTCTTTGGCCACTGAATAAAAATTGTTTTTCTCCTCAACACTCATCTCTCAGATGTTGTTTTTTTCCACGGGATGAGCCTCCAAACCTGGCCTTGGTAACAAGATGGTGGGAGCTTGAAAGCCAAGGCAAATTTTTCCTGCTGTCTAGAAAGCAATGGCACTGTGCCGCCCTCCCTACTCTGAGCCCACTGGGACCATCTTGGGTGTGGACAACAAGAAGTCATGGGCGATGTTTTGTGAAGCATTTTAGAAATGTAACCATGTGTGTGGGATGGATGGGGGGGTGGGTGTGGCTGGAGAAAGAGACCAGTGGGGAGGTGCAGTGAGAATTTGGGCTAAGGAACAACTGAATCTTCTGCCGATTCTGCAGTGGCTCTGGGGGACCAATGTTTTGTTTGTTTTCCTTAAACATAGGCTCTGTTAGTTATCTGCTCCCACCCTCATCCTGGGGCATTTACAACAGTGGCCCCTCCTCTCTTGTCTTCCAAGCTGAGCTTCTCAGTACCCACTCACATGAGTACCCACTCAGTACCCACCCCAGCCCATGTTAGAGGCAAATTCTCATCTTTTTAGATCAAATGTTTTTCACCCCAAAAAGACATTAAGACAGAGATAATAATTTATAGTTTCTATCAGGTTCACTGAAACTAGGAAACTAGGATTCTATCACCAAAGTGTCCATTCTCCTAGGAACTGTCCTGGCCTCTGTAGGACAGGGATGAGGGAGTCTTTTTTTATTATTATTTTCCGTCAAAAAGGATGAGGCTGTTCTTGGTTGACCCTGTTAGGGAGTGATGAACTGGAGCAGTCAGAACCCATTAGTGTTGCCCGGGTGAGCTGCTGTTCAATTCAGAAGCATCGATTGAGCCCAGGGACAAGTGCCACTAAAGGTCAATGACTTGCATCCACTCTTTATCCCACAGCTAAAAGCTGAGCTTCCACCCACTGTTGCAGGGGCCCAGCATTAGGGCTGATTGGATCTACAACCCCTGCCCCTTTGTTTCATGGTCCCCTTCATCATCACGAAGCTGCTGATGACAGTAGGCTCTTAAGCCCTTGGTACTCAAAGCGGGGTGTGGACTAGCAGCGTCAGCATCACTGGGAGCCTTTGAGGAATGTAGGGTCTCAGGTCCCACCCAGATCTGCTTAATCAAAATCTGCAGTTAGCAGGAGCTCAGAGGATCTGTGTGCACATTAAGGTTGGAGAAGCACCATGGCAGCTCTGGAGGCCAGAAGTCTGAAATCACTGTGTTGGCAGGGCTGTGCTCCCTCCAGAAGCTCCAGGGGAGGTCTTCCTGCCTCTTTCTACCTCTGGTGGCCCCAGTTCCTTGGATGGGAGCTTTATTACTTCAATCTCTGCCTCCATCTTCAAACAGCAGTCCCTGCTGTGTCTGTGTCTTACAAAGACACATGTGATGAGATTTAGGACTCACTCAGATAATCCAGGACAATTTTGTCTTGAGATTTTTAATTATGTTTGTAAAGGTCCATTTTCTAAATAAGGTCATGCTCGTCAGTTCTGGGAATTAGGAGATGAATGCTTTTTTTGGGGGGGATATCACCATTTAACCCACCATAGACCCCCTTGGAACATTCCAGACAGGGTTCTTCCCAGCCCTTGCCAGTGCTCACCCTCTTCAGCCAGTCCAGCCATTTTCTGACATACCCACACTTAGGCAGAACTACCAAATAAGTTGCCGAGTGCTTCTTCTGTGACAGGTGTGGTCCTAAATGTTTTAAATGGATGAACCCACTTGATTGGGTTCATGTTCATCCATTACAACCTCTTGGGGTGGCCACATAATTACCATCCCTATTTTATAGATGAGGAAGCTGAAGCACCCGGGGCTCTATGACTGGCCTGCTGGCTCCAGCTAGTCGAGGAACCTGGGCTACAAACTGGGCAGCCTGCACAGTCTTCATTCTTCACCATTATGTAATAATGCTTTCGAAATTTGAAGAGTTCATAAAGTCATCTTCCAGGCAGGAAGGAAAGGAGATGGAGGAGAGAAATGACATCAGAGGCCTTTGTCCTACTTCCCAGGGAGACATGTACACAAAGAAGGCCAAGATACAGTGTGATCAGTTGTCCTGCCCATTTCTGTCATTCCCTAGAGGTTGGGTGGCCCCCATGCTGTTTGTACCTGGAGGATGCCAAGCATAGCCCACTCACCAGTGAGTGGCCAGCATCTAGCACAGTGCCTCATATTTGTGACAAAAAAGGACATGTTTGGGATAGGAGATGGCAAGGGACTCTCCACCATCTAGCCCAGGGTGGATGCATGGGGCTCCTGAGGGTACAAAGCTGAGTCCTACAACCCTAAAAGAGGGTCCAAGCTTAAAAACAAACAAACAAACAAACAAACAACAACAAAAACCTAAAAGCTGAGATCGCCCAACAGTGGGGCCAAAGGGAGATGGCACAGGCTACCTTCTGGTGTGCTTGGGGGAACAGCCTGGTAATCCACACAACCTGGTTTGAGCTCTGAAAAGCCCACATGCAGGGACATTGGATTGGGGCAGAGGCCAGACACACATCCACCTTGCACAGGTGCACGGCCTCATGGGGAAGCTGGTGGCTGAGTCTGGTTCTGAATCCCTTGTGAAGAGTCCACCCAGAAATACAGATGGGCATTTCTCAGTGACAGGTACTGCTATGACCACCACATAGAAATGCACCCAGTGGTGGAGGGACTTGCCCAAGACCACACAGCTATTAAGTTTCTTACCCCACAGCACTGAGTGGGCTCTGGAATGGCAGGCTCATGGCAGGACAGTGCCTAGCACAGTGGCTGGCATAGCAGGCACTCAAAAGTATATAAGAGTACTCCATCCCATAGCTCTTTCACTTAACATTGTGTAGGTACATGTTTCCATGAGACGGTGTTTAATGGCTTAATGCCATGTAGGTGCTGGTCATCAAAGAAGGTTGTTAGATGAGTATTTAATGTGTCTCTATCACTTGGCATGTTTGGTCTGTTTCATTCCTGGGCCTAACACATTCTATTTGTTTACCGACCAGTATGTGATGCCTCATGGAAATGCCCTTTTTTTGAGTGGTGAGAGGTGGGGTCTCCCTTGCATTTACCCTTTGTATATCGTTCATGATTTTTAGCCTTTGTTTTCAGTCCTTTGCTGCTTTTATTTTTCTCAGACTGAAAATCCCCTTACTCTTGAGTTCAACGTTTGACTTCTGAGATGAGCTAGAGGCCCTTCCCAAGGCACAAAGGTGTCATGAGATGGCCAGGCGCAGCCTTTTGTGCCTGTAATAAGTGCTTGGGCCACAGGAGCCAGGGAATTAGCTGGAAATCCCTGCAGCCCAGTCCAGGAGTTCTCACCAGTGATTCAAGCAGCATCGTAGCCAGCACTGGAGCTCTGGGTTACCTGCTCTTCTCCATTTTCTGCTGCTATAAAGAATACCAGAGACTGAGTAATTATATAAAGAATGGAGGTCTATTTGGCTTTTAGTTCTGGAGCCTGGGAAATCCAAGAGCATGGTGCTGGTATCTGGTGAGAGCCTTCTGGCTGCATCATAACATGGTAGAGAGCATCATATCAAGGGAGTAGGTGCAAATCAGAAAAATTAGCCAAATCCATCCTTTTATCAAGAACCCACTCCTGAGATAATGGCCTTAAACCATTCATGAGTGTGGTGACCTCATGACCTATTCACCTCTTAAAGGTCCTACCTCTTAATACTGTTACAATGGCAATTAAATATCAACACGAGGAAGGGACATTCAAATAATACCAAATGCCCAGAAGGAAAAATGGAATGAACCATTTAAAATGCATAGTGGCCAAAAATCTATCTGTGGGTTTAGTACAGAAATTCAGCAGCAGACATAACCTGCCTAATTTTATTACACTCAGTCTCACAGATTCATTGACGTTCCCTTGAGAACATTTGATGGGGAAGTCAGCACAGATGTATGCTTGCTGGCAAGATGGAATCCAGTCAGCCTTTAAAAAAATTGTCAATAAAGCATATGAGGAATGATTTAATAGTGGTACCCAATAGCTATTGAGTCCTTAGTATATGTCAAGCCCTGTGCGAAGTCTGTGCTTTCATATATTATTTCATATAATCCTCTAAGAAAGGACTGTTTGCTGCGTGGTAGAACCAATTCCATCTGCCTTTTGGAAGCCTAAAACTATTACCATTCCCCCATAGTTCTTACTTTGCTCTGCTCTCTCTCTCTCTGTACCCTCAACATTGGGAAAATACAGGGCAGAATCGAATGGCAGATCTGGGAGGGTTTGGCAAGGGACAATCTAGGGGATAGGAACTACCATTGGTGGAGCATCTACCATGCACTAGTCCCTCTGGAGAACATTCTAGCCATTATGGTTTTTATTAGCTCAGCAAATCAGAAATCCAGGTAGTGGATCCTCCATTTTCATCCTGTCTTGTCTTCTTAGCTTGGCCTTCTCCTGCTAGTCTAGTTTAACCTTGTGACATCATGCTGCTGCTTCACTGAGCAGGAAGAGGCCTCCTCATCAGAACATGGATGTTCCCTGGGTGAAACCTGTTTGGGAGCTGTGCACATCAGTCTGCCTGTTGTCTTGGATCTCAGGATACAATACTGGGCAGAAGTAAAGACTGACAGCTAGCAAACCTTGTCTGCTGATAAGGGTGCTGAGGGGCTCTCCTGAAGCCCTCATGGCCTGTTTCTCCTGGGTCATCCCTTGGCTCCCCCACCTAGCAGAGGACTCACTATGTGAAGGGTAGTCCCAAAGTTGACGACACTAACTTCTAACACTGATTCTGTTACGGTTTAAATCTGTAGTGTCCCCCCAAAGACTCAGATATTGAAAGCACGGTTCCCAATGTGGCAAGCTTCAGAGGTGGGGCTTTCAGCTTATGATTAGATCATGAGCGCTCTCAGCTTATCAGTGGTTTCATCCATTGAACAGATTAATCCATTGATAGCTGAATGGACTAGTGGGAGGTGGGACCAAGTGGGAGGAAGTAGGTCACTGGAGGTGTGCCCTGGAAGGGTTTGTCTTCTCCCCAGCCTATGCTTTTCCCAGCTGCCATGAGCTGAGTGGCTCTCCTCTGCCACACCCTTCAGCTATGATGTTCTTCCTAACCTCAGGCCCAAAGAAATGGAGCTGGCTGACCACGAACTAAAAACTCTGAAACTGTGAGCCAAAATCTTTCCTCCTCTAAGTTGTTCTTGTCAGATATTTCGGTCACAGCAACAAAAAGGTGACTAACACAGGTTCTCATACTTCATCAATTCTGTGACATATATTTTCCCCATATTTTAATATCTCTGACCTTGGGGTATGTCCTCCAATCAATGATGACATATAATTGGCAGTGTTTTTTCTTTCTTAGTAATATCTAAAGTAATGGCATATCAATGGCTCCATGTCTTAGATTTGAAGAAACATGTTGGTGCTAATGTTTGTTTTACTCCTCACTATCAAATCAATCCCTTACTTGGTGCCCTTTTCACTGCTGAGACCAGTATCGAAGGTCTTCCTTGTGCTCTGTGTGTGACTCTCCTCCATGTCATTCTCTCAGCAGATGTCCTGAACGTGAGGCTGACTTGAGTCACCAGTGTCTGAGCCCTCACATTGTTATCATGATGCTGATCTTTCATTCCCTCCATCTTATATCTATCAGTAGTTGAATGGCATCTCAGGAAGTTGTGAATCAGAAGATAATATTTTGAGATTGTGGGTTCACCTAATTATTTCCTTGAGTCTGATGTTAATAGCCCAGGCACTCCATCACCTGTAAATGAATTTGCTTGAACTTAATAAAGTTTTCTATAAAAGGAGTACCCATTTTACAACCTGGATGTGGGACTGGGATGGTTTCCTTGACAGTTGTCTCTTTGTCTCTAATCATAAATGGTCTAGTCATTAAGGTAATTGCTATAGCCATGTTAGTGCAGAAATTGCCTGGAGGCATAAAAAGTCACCATTAATTATGTGTGTACCACACTTGATTGCCAGAAAACACATGGCTTCCCGATCACAATTTCCTAGAAGCTAATTTATTTTTCTTTTTCCCCTTCCCTCCCTCCCTCCCTCCATTTCTCCCTCTCTCCCTCCCTTACCTCCTTCCTTCCTTCCCACAGCACTTTACCACCAAACTTCATTCCCAGACCTTTAAAATTTTTTAAATTTTAACATAAGATCTTGCTAAGTTGTTCAGGCGGACCTAGAACTTGCATCCTCCTACCTCAGCCTCCTGAGTAGCTGGGATTCCAGGTGTGTGCCACTGTGCCCACTGTAGACGCTCTTTTCCCTGAAGGCCATAGCTTAGGGGACTTGATTTCACCTAATCCGAGAAATAAGTAAAAGAAAACCCATTAGAAATGTCTTGAGAAAGGACACATTAGAGGAAAATAAATGATCTGGAAGATTCAAAGGAATCACTTACCTCTAATAATAATCTGCTAAAGCAACCAGAAGAAAATTGTCAGAAAACTATTTGATATCTTTAGTATAGTTAAAAAAGACATAGCTTCTAAGACAGAAATGTCTTAGAAGTAAAAATAAAGTTAGAAAAGTATTCAAAAAAGAAAATGTTAAATATCAGAATTAAAAGTCACATTAATTATGCTGAATCAAAATAATCAAAGCTGGTGATAATAATGACAAACTATAAGAATACAAGGAAAATGTCAACAAAACTAATGGGAGGAAAATGATTAATTTAGAGAATGGAGATTCAACACATGCATAACTGGTGATCCTGAAGGAGACACTAGAATAAGTGGAATGAAAGCAATAACCATAGAGTTAATAGGAGACTATCATGAGCTGAAGTAAAGATGTGAGTATGTTTTTGAGGGAAGGCTCCCTGTTGGAACTACAGTCTCAGAAACTCCAATATGGTGCTCAGCGGGCTGCCTTCTCCCCTAGGATGGGAGTTTCCACTGAGTCCTCTCATCCAGCAGGCAGGCAAGGACTGAGACAGCATGAAGAAGGCGCCTTGGTTCTTAATTGCTATGCTAGTCAGCTTTCCATTACTGTGACAAATACCTGAAATAAATCAACTTAAACAAAGGAAAGGTTTATTTTGATTCACAGTTTTTGAGGTTTCAAGTCAGGACCAATTGGCACCATTTCTTTGGGCCTATAGTGATGAAGTACATCATGGTGG
The DNA here is from genome assembly GCA_004027185.1 of Glis glis. Classification (NCBI taxonomy): domain Eukaryota; kingdom Metazoa; phylum Chordata; class Mammalia; order Rodentia; family Gliridae; genus Glis; species Glis glis. Next base: position 25,756 of record PVJS01004543.1, read on the forward strand.
GAATGCATGGCAGATGGGTCCATTCACCTCATGGCTGGGTATAAAAAGAGAGAGAGACTGGCATCCTACAATCCCATTCAAGTACATACTCCCAATATCCTAAGACCTTCCACGAGGCTCCACCTCTTAAAGGTTTGACTGCCTTCCAGTAGCAACAAGCTGAGGACCAAGCCTTTAATGCATGGGCCTTTGGGAGACTTTCCAGATCCAAACTATAGCAGTTGCCTAGGCTTCAGGTGATGCTCATCACTTCTGTGTACATTCCATGGAATTACATTCCATATGGTCCTATCCAGAGAAAAAGGGGGAGGGTAGAAAATGTAGGTGCATAGGTTGAAGAGGAAGAAGGTTTAGGGAGCACATGACTTTTAGTGCTGTATTTGCATGTCCACATGCAAACACAGCACTAAAAAATATACAGAAATTGGAATAGCTCTTTCCTTAATATCTTTTTTTAGTTTTTTATGTTCATTTATTTGTGCATTGTAATTATACATTTTGATATATGTCAGGGTATGAACATCATACATGCACACATTGCTCATTTAGCCCCCCTCCAATCCCACCCTATTCCCTCCCCCTTCCCTTCCTTTCATGCTCTGGATAGTGATTGAGTCTTATAGGTTTGTGTATGTACATCATGTGCTATAGTGTGTTTCCCTCCATCCCCCTCCCAACTCCCTCAGTTAGGTCACCTTCTTTGTCCATCTAAAGATTTCTTCTTCTTCCCTTCTAAGTCCCTTCTAAGGCCCATTATATCTAGCTCCCACAGATTAGGGGGGACATCCAACTTTTTACTCTTAGTGACTTACTAATATCATTTAGCATTTAATATCAATGTTCTCTAGTTCTCTCCATTTCCCTGCAAATGATGTGATTTTGTTCTTCTTTGTGGCTGTGTAAAATTCCATTGTGTACATATCCCATAGTTTTATGATCCATTCATCTGTTGATGGACACCTTGGCTGGTTCCAAAGTTTGGCAATTGTGAATTGTGCAGCTATAAACATAGACACACATGCATTAGTCTGGTAGTTGGGTTTTAGTTCTTTGGGGTAGATGCCTAGAAGTGGTATTGCTGGGTCTTTATAATGAAAATCCAAACCCTACAGAATCCTCAGAGAGAGGAGTAGAAAGTCAACAGCACACATCCTGTTTTCATCATCTTGTTTCTGAAACACTGTGATGGGCTGAGCCTCACTGCTCAGGCTTTTGGAACACCTCCACATGGTATTTTAGAGGGCCACAGTTCCTCAAATGAGCCATTAGACCCCCCCACACACACCTGTCATGTATTCCCCTCCCAGCTCCCACCATCTTCTCTTCCTGAGCTGACTAACTCTCTTCCTCCTCCCCCCTACAAAAAAAAAAAACAAGTCCTAAATCTCATTTGAGTTGTGATGTGGCTTTGTGATCAGTGGCAGAGGCATCTGATGAGGGGGTTTAAGCCCCATGCTGGAGCCTGGAGGTTGGGAACCACCTGGTCACCTTCCTGATCCTTCTCTGGAGCACCCCCCCCCACTAACTATTGAAACGATCTCCCCATGAGCCTCCCACCCCCATCCTGGGCCTTTTGAGAGCAGGGACTCTGAGTAACACGCCTTGCACCCCCAGTGCTGAGCCAGGTCCTGGAACATGGCAAGTATTTAGTGAAAGGATTGACCAGATCAAGCAGGTCTCAGAGATGTGCTCTACCTACACTGCAGTGATCCGGCAGCCATGGGAGTGTGTAGAGGTGACCCACTGCCACCTGTCATCACTGCAGCCTGCCTCTGTGTGTGTGTGTGTGTGTGTGTGTGTGTGTGTGTGTGTGTGCACGCGCACACAGCATCCTCAGTGCCTAAAGGTTTGACTCACCTTGTCAGAGCAAGTACCAGAGGTGCCTACTCCCTCCCTTGCCTCCTAAGGCCCATTTCCTTCTGAGTTGGGGAAGAGCTCAGTTCTGAGCCCACATACCAGAAGCAGGAAGCAGAATCATCCTTTCAGGTACTGTTCAAATCCTCGAGGCTCGGCCATTCACAAATCTTCATTTCCCACCTTTCTACCAGGCCCTGACATCTGCTCACCTTCATCTGAAGGAGGGGAGGAAAGTCTAGTGAAGTGGAAAGAGAACAGGCTCTGGAACCAGATGAGCTCAAACCCAGGCTCTGCCCATTACCTGCTCTGTGGCCCAGATCAAGTCACTTAGTTTCCTGGAGCCTCAATTTCCCCACCTAAAAAACAGGATGCTGGCCCTTCACTACAGGGCTGGAAGAAGGGCTTAGCACCACACCAGCACCTACTGGGGGTTCATAGCTTCTACTAATTAAATAATGTCTTCCTTCAAGGTCTAACACAGAACCTTGGCTTTCACAAACGTGGGCCCAGGGTTTCCAGCATTTTGTCCCAAGCATTGAACACAGTGTTCTTCAGATCACTCCTGGCATTCCTTTCCAGTGCCCTGTTCTGAGTTGACCTTAGCAGTTGGCTGCATATCTGCATACATGTATCTATGTATGTTTTATTTGTATTCACACATGAATACAAACATGACTGTGGGTCTCACTTCTTCCAGGTGCTTTCCTTCTCATGTCCAATTCCAGTTCTTGCTCACTGCTGGGCACCAATAGATACTGTACAAATAGCTGTGTTGTACTGAGAGGGAGTGGAACAATACCACGTCTATAAGAAGGAACACTGGTTCAATCCTTCCACAACAGTGCAATTCCTGCATAGTAGTAGAAAGCAAAAACTTGTCTACCCACCACTAGGTTTGAAGCCCTTTACTGGAAGCCTTTTAAAAGTATATTTCAGGAATGCCCAGAAATAAGTACTTCTTGGGCTGGCAGCAGTGGGGTATTAGAGGGATCTTTCCAGCCAACAGCGTTTCTGAAGATGGGTATAGTCTTTGCTACCTCTCTTGTTAGTCTGTATTTTCTTCTTTTAAACTACTGTTGTCACAAGTGATCGCAGCAATTTGTACCTGATGTCGAACTTTGGAAAATTCAGAAGTGTGTGAAGAGATAATGATAATCATCCCCCAAGATGCTGCCATGCAGAGGCATGAGCTGCCTCTTTATCTGAACACACCAGGCAGGGCGTGGTCCGGCCCCTTATTCAACTGCTTCCATTTATTCTGTGAAACAGCAGCGGCATGGCCACGACTGCCGTCCGTCTGACTTGAGGGTTCTCATTCAGGGATCGGTGAGTCTGGGTTCTGAGTACCAGCCTTAAGCTTGCAGCCAATGCCACTGTCCTTGCCCAAAGCTGACCTCTGGCATGGGGGCCTGGGCTCTCAGAGGCTGGTAGTGCCAAGGGAGGCTGTGCCTGTGGTAGTGGGGGGCAGCTGAGAAATGTCAATTTGTGGTATCTTTCCTCTTTCGGTTCTGGTTGCCAAGCCATACGACTGTCTGTTCTGGTCTGGAGACCCCCTTCCCCCACTGAAGTGACAGGAGACAGTCACCTGCCTCTCCTTGGGGTGCACAGAGCTGAGACAGATTTTAGCAAAAAGTCAGACAACATGGGCATCAGTTATTCCCCTTATAGACCTTCTGGTCTTTTTACAGCCACAAGTAGGAATCCATAGAAATGTGATTTCATACTCCAGTGGGTACCTGTACCAGGTCTTAGTGAGGCAGGGAAGAAAATGCTCCTGACTTGCACCCCCAGCTGCCCTCCCACCAGGGGGATTCCGAGGGGTCTTGCTGAGGAAGGGTGGGAGGTATGAGGACGCAAACTGGTGACGCTGAGAGGGAGCACCAGGGCTGCTCTGAGCAGAGTGGAGGGTCTGGAGTGGGGCAGGAGAGCAGGTGCTGGAGAGAAGAGGTGAGGGGGCAGAGGAGGGGGTGAGGCAGAACTCTGGAGAGCTGAGAGGGTTGTGGTGCCTACTGTGTGGTGTATGATCATACCTTCCTCTCTGTCTCCCTATAACCAGTGTTGCACTGTGGACTTGGACTTGTTAGTTGCAAACAGTTTCTGGGATTCAGAGCAGAGTGGTTGCAGGGGCCCAGCCATTGGGTTCTATGCCCAAAGAACTCTGCTTAGGAGGAGGTGATTTGGGCACTAGGACACCTGCTGTGCATGCCTCCATTAACACCGGGCACTGTACCTTAAAATGGGCTGCTTAGAGTTCTGCCTCCCCACACTTCCGTGGACTTCCCTCGGGCCTCCCCACCTCCAGGGCCCCAGGGCCTACACAGGCTGCTTTGTTAAGGTGGCTGAACTTCCCAATACACAGGGAGTTGCATCTGTTTGAGTTCAGCAGGCATTAATGCAGTACCTCTCTCGGATCAGGCCCTGTGGCGACTTGGGGACAGAGACAAAGGACCCACCTGCTAGGAGCTCATGTTAGGATCTCAGGGTAGTAGATTGTTGCTGTCAGGTTGCAAGTGAAATGAAAGATGTGAGTAAAAGTAATGTGACAACAGGGTGTGGTGGTGATGGGGGACTCCCAGGAGGGGTTCCTGGCAGACACCAGTGTAGACAGAGAATCTGCCTATGCCTCTGGGCCCTGTGGATGGCCCCTGGAGCACAACTGATCGGCAGGGAGGGCGGGGCGGGTGCTGACAGGCCCCTAGGGGTTTGGGTGTCAGCTCAGAGAGGGGACCTCATCCACCAGGTGGCCATCTTCAAGGAGAAGGGGATGGACAGAGAGAGAGAAAGGCAAAACCCCTGGCTGGGGGGCAATGGGTTCAAATATTTTAACATGGAGCAGGCATTTGATTTGAAAAAGTAAATTCAGAATTAAAATGTTATATTTGGAAAAGGTGAAAAGAATTCCTGCCATTTTTGTATTAGGATCTAACTTTGACTAAGTTTTGGCTGGAAGTTCAGGAATTATAAAGAAAAAAACGAAGGAGGGGGGTAGGAATGTTGCCCCCCAGGGGACGGGGTTTTAGGGCAGTGGCAGGCTGGGGCCAGATTTGCAATTTTAGATCAGCGACTCTGGCGACTGATTGGATGATGGGTAGGAGAGAGGAAGGTCCATGGAAGTGGGGTGTGTGTGTGGGGGGGAGATGGAGGTATCAGGCCTGGTTCTCTCCCTCTTGAGAACTTGCTGATCTGGTGCCTGTCCTGGCCCAGCCAGCTGGTCTCTGCAGTCAGAGATTTGACAGTCTTGTTGTCACAGAATAATGGTTTATAGATAACGCATTTGCCTTGGGTACCTCTCAGGGCTGCTTTTATTTTAACCAGGGGCTAATGCCATAACCCAAGGAATGGAGCACAGCGGAAGTTCAACGTCAGTGGAGACTGAGATGGGAGTTGTTCTGTTCATCTGGAGGAGAGATGTTTGCCTTCTTACATCACTTCTGGGGATAGGGATTAATTCTACTGTTTCATATAAGAAATGGCTCAGACTCTGACAATTTAAATAGTGTGTGTGTGTGTGTGTGTGTGTGTGTGTGTGTGTATGTATGTATGTGTGGTGCTGGGGATTGAACTCAGGGGCATTCTACCTCCAAGCTACACCCCCAGCCTTTTTTATTTTTTGTTTTGAAACAGGGTCTCATTAGGTTGTTGAGAGTCTCACTATTTTGCTGAGGCTGTCCTCCAACCTGCAATACTCCTGTCTAACCTCCCAAGAACTGGGATCGTAGGCATGTGCCACTATACCTGATGACAATTTAAATCTTAGCTGGTGGTGGCCACAGGACAGCCTCAGACCTCTGTGGGAGGGGCTCCTGGGGGAGTGGGGAGCTGGTGCTTAGGGAAGACAACTTGCCTGGCTGCAGGGTTGGTCTTTTGAGAGAGCAGTTGGGGTGTCAGCAGCCCCATTCTGGGGTCTGCCCTCGAAGGGAGGGCTCCCATGTTGTTGGGCACTGGACAGACCCAGTGCCAAGTGGCTGTACCCTGTTCTAGCTAAAAATAAAACCACTGGAAGGAGGACACCAGCTGGTGCTAGACATGCTGAGCCTAGCTTTTGGAAGCAGCCTCCCGCACCCTAACTAGAAGGGCGGACATCAGGACTGGCTTCAGAGACCTTGGGCACTGAAACACCAAGCCCTGGACTCCCTGGCTGGGTTGGGGAAGAGGTTGTGCCTAAGTGACACGCAGCTATCCTGGACTTCCACAGGCAGGAATGGACTTGGTAGGCACGCCACACCTACCAAGTCCATTCTCCCGGCCTCTCATTGGTGGGACATGTCTCTCTGAATGGCTCTGTTCAGGACAGCATCAAGTCAGGTATGGAGCTGAGTTGACCACAGGGAGTTGGGTGGGGAGCAGTCAGGGATGCCACTAGCCCTGGCTGAGACAGCCCCAGCACCTCTGCAGCTTTTTCACCCAAGTGAAAAAGGAAAACGATCACTTGGGTTTGTTGCTGTTGTTGTTTTCATTACTGGGAATTGAACCCAGGAGATACATCCCCAGCCCTTTTTATTTTTTATTTTGAGACAGGGTCCCTCTAAGTTGTCCAGACTGACTTTGAACTTGTGATCCTCCTGCCTCACCCTCCTGAGTAGCTGGGATTACAGGTGTGCACCACTACATCTAGCACTTGTGTTTTTTTTCTTTTGTTAATAATTTACATTAGATTATCTTTGATATTTCAAAAAAATATAATATTCTGTGCCCAGAATATTTTAATGTACTACAGGTTAATAACCAAAGACTTAAAATGATACTACTTAAAATAATTTCAAAGCAGAGATGTATGTTATACATCTTTATAAATATACTTGTATTAACATTTCTAAATATGTATCATAATTGGTTCACTTAATTACCTTTTAAGTTAGGAGTTAAATATATGTTTCATGTGATGGGAAGTAATGAAAATATAAGTGCTGAGCAATTATAGATATGTAATTATATTATGATTGATGATGACTTGTAGGTTTTTGAAAAAACTATTATGATGATTACTCTTATGAAGACCTCCATCCCCAGGATTTTGGAAATAGTAACTTGCCCACATGTGTTAGATATTAACAACTTCCCACTCTTCCTTCAGGAGTGCTTTGTGACCTATTACCCAGATATTAGCTTGGTGCCTTCCTTCCCCTTGAATTCTAGGTGAAACTGTTTGTAATCCACCAATTCATGGTCTGTGTAAATCTAAGGCTCTCCCACTCTTCTGGGGAATATTTTTCAGATTATTTTTGCCTCTTTGGGCTGCATTCAAAATCACTCTCCTCAGCATCTGTGAGTTTAGTAGCTGTTAGTGATGTGTTTTGGGGGTCTCAGGAAGGGTCTTACCCCTTCCAGCCTAGGTACTTGCCAGCCCCCATCCCCCAAGCTCTTGCAGAGAGCTGCACACCTTCCCTCCAGCGTGCAGAGCAGCCTCCTTCCTCTGATTGTGATCCTAATTGTAAAGATAACAGCGCTTTCTTTGCCTTTTTATAGATATAATTTGCTTTTAAAATAAAGATTCATTTCAAGTTCCTTTTTAAGAGTTTCCCAGCAGTCTGTAAAATAAATTGGGTTAAGAGTCCAATGGTGCCGATGAAATCCTGATGTTTGGCGTGTTTGTGTTTTCCAGTTTCCACCTGGATGTCTGAGGTTGTGTAGATGCGGCCGGCACCTCTGAGAGTGGAGCACAGGGTGCAGACCCAGCCCTGAGAGGAGGGAGCCTTGGATAGGCCTGGGCCAGCCTCCCGGTAAGTGGTCGTGGCTTGTGGAGGTGATGGAGTGGCCCACTCAATGAAGACGAGCTTCTAGGCACTCAGGTCATTGCTCTGGACTCAATAGCTATGAAGAATCTGTGGAGCCTTAGAGGTCCTAGTCCCCCAGGCCCCACCGCACCCCCAGCAAGGGCAGGAGCCCCTCTGCAGCGTGCGGTGGGTTGACTGTAGGAGAGTGGCTTGCCACCTGACAAGTTGCTCCATCTTCCCATTACTGAGCTGCTCCTGCTATTAGAAAGTTTCTACCTTGGCCTCACTAAAATCTGCCTGTCAGCAGTGACCCCCCTGGCTTCCCAGGTTAGGCCCCTGAGACTCTAGGGAGTCAGCCAATTTCCTCTCCCACAAGGTGGCCCCAGATGTTTGGGGACAATATTATAGAGTGGAGAATGAGGATCTGGGGCCAGAGACAATCCTGTATGGCATTAGCCACGTCAGTTAACCTATCTGATTCAGCTTCTTTATCTGAAAAACTAGGACAATAATACTACCTGTAATCCCAGTAATTGGGAGGCTGAGACAGGAGGATTGCTGGTTTGAGGCCAGCCTCAGCAACTTAGTGAGACCCTGTTTCAAAATAAAAAAGGACTGGGAGTGTAGCTTGGAGGTAGAATGCCCCTGGGTTCAATCCCCAGTGCCAAAAAAAAAAAGAAAGAAAAAAGAAGAAAGAAAGAGACTAACAAACATAGTTGATTAAATCATTTGCCCTTGATTGAACCCAATCTCCAGGCCCCCTCTCCTCCTTAGAGGGGTAAAACTGAAGTTCCAACCTTCTAATCTTGTGCTTGGTCTTTCTGGGGTGACCACCTCCTCCCTCGAAACTATCTAAGGATGTACTGTGAATCATCTTATTAGCATAAACTTGGATTTGGTTGAAAGGGGCTCATTATGGATAGCAAAAGATAGTTCTACTATCTTTTGGATATTTTAGAAATTCCAAGGGTTTTGAAGCTCTGTGCCAGGAACTGGGGACAAAGACCAGGTATTTTCTTTCTTCCATCACTCCTGGCCCAACAAACGCTGGTCTCCATTGATCTTCAACATCCCCCTTAGCCTCTTTCTTGTGATCTCCAGGTTGACATGTTCCCATTATCTGGTCAGAAAACTAGGCATTTTCCTGGCTGTTCTCTTTGTTAATAAAGCTTAACACTGAATTCATTTTTGGACTAAAACCACATAATTACAATTATTTAGTATGCACCTGTTTAGAGTTGAATCACAAACCTCTCATTACTCGAGATCCTAATGCTAAGACCATTCTAGCCCCTACCTGACACCTAGTCAGAGCAGAGAGTTATAGTGCTTGTTATGCACCTGGCCCTGTTTTAAGTACTTCACACACATTGACTTTGCTAATCTTTACAACCACCTTTTGAGGCAGTTCGATTATTACAACCTCCATTTTATATATGAGGAGATTAAGCTATCTAGCTCAAGGTCACACAGTTCTAAAGGGCATAGCTGATTCCCTATGCCACATAATAATCGAAATGACTAACATAGAGGATAAGGAAAGAATCTTAAAAGCAGCGAGAACAAAAGAACGGGTGACATACAGGGACAAAACAATAAGAATCACTCCAGACTTCTCAACCCAAGTCATGAAAGCCAGGAGGGACTGGTACGATGTACTCCAGACCCTGGAAGAAAACAACTTCCAACCAAGACTGCTATATCCAGCAAAGATATCATTCAAAATTGAGGAAGAAATAAAAATGTTCCAAGACAAGCAGAAACTAAAAGAATTCAAAGACTACCAAGCCAGCACTAGAGAAAATACTTTAAGAAAAAAAGAAGCAAATACCAGAATCTGCGGAGGGACAAACTCCACCAGATGGGCAACTAAGTGAAGGAGAAATGACACTACATCAAACAGAAAATAAAACTCAAAATGACATGGCATAGCTGAGATGAACCCAGAGAGTTCTTTTCCAGAGTCCATGCCTTTAACCACTAAGCCATCTGCACATGACTTTGATCACCTCTACAACACCTGGCAAGGAAAGGAAGGGGCACAAAGGGATGGCTTTGGTTCACCAAGCCAGAGGGTCTTCCCAGGCCTGTTGTCATGGTAATGGAGTCAGGGCTCCACATCCTATACCACCCCCATGGGAACGCTTCTGGAACAGCTTGTGGGGCTGGACTCTAAGAAGGGAAGGTGGCCGGGCACATGGTGGTGTGGGCTCCTCTCCCTTAACTTCTTGGTTGCTCATTCTTCAGGGAGGGGTGAGTTACTTTACAGCCTTCCCTGAGCCATTCCTGGGAAGGGGAAAGGACTCGCCTTTTCCTGCCTGGGTGGGCAGGATTGAGGCAGGGAGGCTCAGTACCAGGCTGTGCTGGCCCAAACCATTCAGGTCCCAGAGAAGCTGAAAGGTCAGGTGGTTCTGGAGCTGGGAGGCCTGGAAACTGAGGGAACGAAGGGAGCTCATATCTCCACACTCACATCCAATATACTCATTGGGGGGGGGGTTGCTTGTTGCTGTTTTAAAAATAACATCCAAGGTTCAGGGCTTTGAAAGTCCCCCAAAAGAATTATTTACCATGATGAGTCACTGAGCAGAGAAGTGGGGTTGAACAGGGTGATGCCTCTGGAAGAATTTTGGTCTGCAGTGCTGCCTGCCTAGGAGGATCTGGGGTGACTGCACACCTGCATGGCGCAGTCCTGTTGTGTTTGGCCTTGTAGCCCCTTCTTACTCCAAAGGTCAGGGATAAGGCTGCGGGGGGGGGGGAGCAAGATGCAGGTGAAGTATTCTTAACTAGCCCTGTGCACATGGGACTGACTTGAGGCTTCAAGGCCACTGTTGGTTGCTCGTGTGCAACCATCTCTTTGCAGATGTGCAACCATCTCTTTGCAGATGTTTCTCTTCCTGGCATCTGGTTTGAGTGACAGGCCCTGGGGGGAACAGGTAGGCCCTGGGGGGACCCTTGTCCCAGAATGCCCAAATCCTCCACCTTTCTGCCTTTTCTACACAGATCTGTCTGTGCCTAGCTCTGATAAACCACATGGCCCCACAGGCCATTCTGCTTCCTTCCTCATTTAGAGATGGGAAAAGTGAGACCCAGAGAGGGGAAATGATTTGCCCAAGCTCCTGCAGCTAATGAGTGACAGAACTGGGGCAAGATTGCAGGCCTCTGACTTCAAGTCCACAGCTAATTCTACTAGAAATGTCCCTGACAGACACAATCCTTCTTTCCCCATTTAGATAAAAGGAAAGGTCTGGATTCAAATGTTACTAAGTACAACTTATAGTTGTTCTAGTGATGCCAAATCTGTTTCAAAGTCTTTAGAGAATTTTTTTTTTTTGGCTGCCATTCCCAGCAGACTCCTTTCCCCACCCCATTTCCTCATGCCCATCTCTCATTGCCAAATATCTCATCAACATGACTGGTACAGGTGGTGCTGGTTGGGGGAGATCTGGAAAGGGATTTCATAAGGAGATGACAAATAGTGAAAGAATTAAGATCAGAGGCCACAGTTTGGTGTCCTTGCAGAAGTGGACCATGATGGCATATGGAGCACTTCCGCTGTCCCAGGTCAAGAGGACCGTGGTAGGTGATGGTTTGAATGGGCCCAGATAGGTATGGGAAGTGGCACATGGCATGAGTTTAGAAACACGAGGACTTGTGTCAACTTTGTCAGGCTTGCTAGAAATGGCTGGCACCTGGAGTGGATGTTACATAACCTGTTACAACCATTAACTTTATAGCCTGTCATCTTTCTTTTTTTTTTTTTTTTTTTGCAGTACTGGGGATTGAACCCAGGGGCATTCTACCTCCAAGCTACACCCCAGCCCTATTTTTTATTCTTTATTTTGAAACAGGGTCTCACTAAGTTGCAGCAGGCCTCACTAAGTAGCCGAGGCTGGCTACAAACCCAGATCCTCCTGTCTCAGCCTCCCAAGTACTGGGATTACAAGCGTGCGCCACCTTACCCGGCTGCCTGTCATCTTTCAACCGTGGCTATTTTATTAGAATCACCCAGGGAGCTTTAAAAAATCCTGATGTCCAGGTCACACCCCAGATAATTGTATTAGAATCTCTGGCATCAGTAGTTTGCAAAGTTGTCCTGTGATTCCAATGTGCAAACCAGGTTGAGAACACTGCTCTGGGCAAGGACTCAGGCCATCTCCAACCCTTGACACACTCTGCCCTGTGCCTTCTCTTGGACCTGCTAGTCACCTGTCCCTAAGAGGAAGTATGCAGATGACAGTACCCACAGGCCATCTGGGTATTCTAGGTTGATAGGCTGGACTCCCACTTGGCCTCTCTGAACTAACCTATAGCATCATCCTCCACTCACTCCACCCAGAGAGACTGCAAGGGTCGAGTCCTGACAGAAGATGAAGAGAGGTCACAGGCAGCTCGGGGACAATATGAAGATGCCCTACTGGCTGCCAGCAAGGCTTCCTTTGTAAGGAGCTGCTGGCTGGAATGAAGGCTAAGGCTGGGGCCCACAACTGCTGTAGCAAGGCTGGAGGGTCAAGTGCAGATAAGGACCTGGGAGGTCGGGAGCATTCTTCCAGAGAAGCGGGTACTCCATCTCCTTGTGGAGAGAAAGCACGGGAGTGGCGGATGATGGAGGAGAACCTGGGGTCTCAATCACATTCAAGGCTTTTTGTATCTCACGTGTGTGTTAAAAAACTAACTAGGGTTCAATCAAGATGCGTGCCTTTTTTGCTGAGAGGGGACTGAGTCAGCAGGGAGAAGGCTAAAGCACTGGGTGTTGAAGGGCCTGACAGACTGAAGGGCTGGCGGAGCTGCCACACAAAGGGAGACTGGCTTAGCCGAAGTCCCACAGCGGGGAAGTGAAGGCTGGACCTGCTGCCTTCCTCCTCAGAAGGCTCTAATAGAGCAATCGAAGACATTCCCTCCTTCTTCATTCACGTGCTTTTCTCCTGCTCACCTCTCCAGGGTTGCCTTGGTCCTCTGCAGGGGCCAGGCCTCACTATGGGAGCCTCTGGCCACCTGGCAGCAAGGCTCCCTGCAAACAGTATCGATTCTTTGCTTCTCAATACATGTTTACTGGGAAAGAACAACTTTTCCTTTAATAAAAATTACATACCTCTCTTAAAACTTGGAAGAAGAATCCGATTCTGCATTAAGACACATTTTATTAAAACAAACTCACCCCAGATTCCTTTCCAGGGGTCAGAAAACTGAGCAAAGTACTTCCCATGTTTTAGTAGTTGCTTTCTTGTGAATTTCCCCACCATAATTTTTGAGGAGGCTTTTAAGAAGGTTTACATTTATTTATTTACTTTTTTGCAATTCTGGGGATGGAAGCCAGGGCCTCCTGCATGCTAGGCAAGCACTCTACCACTGAGCAGCACCCCAGTCCCCATAGAGGGTTTATATTTTAGATGAAGTACTGAGTCTCAGTAAATAGCTTCCACTATGTGGGCACGCATTACAGAAATGCTCAAATGGATTTGCAGGTCACGTTTGCAATGGGGAACTATCTGTTTCAACCCCAGTGTGACCAGGTAAACAGGGCCCATGTTTTCACTGGGCCCCACAATGCATTAGCGCCCCCTGTCGTTCTGTACACTGGGCAGCTGCCTGCGTCCGGCCTCCGGCAGCTAGGCTTACACCCCCTGGACTAGCCCAGCCCACTCTGAATTCCACGGAACCCAACCTTCTGCTTTAGGAAGCGTGTGCCCAGACGGGGAGCACCAACCTGCCACTCACTCTGTCCCTTCTCTGCAGGGTCCCAGCAGCGGATTACAGCAGGAAAATGAGTGAAGAGACCGTTCCCGAGGCCGCCTCCCCGCCACCCTCGCAGGGGCAGCATTACTTTGACCGCTTCTCTGAGGAAGACCCCGAGTACCTGCGCCTTCGCAACCGTGCAGCTGACCTGCGGCAGGACTTCAACCTCATGGAGCAGAAAAAGCGCGTCACCATGATCCTGCAGAGCCCCGTGAGTGGGGTGTGACCCAGCTGGGCTGATGGAGAGGGCGAAGGAGGTGGGGAGAGGCGGGATGACTCTCCAGGGGACCTGAGAGACCAGGAACTCCTCTTCCCTTGCTCGGGGTCGCAGCAGTTTAGGCCTGCTGAGCAAGATGGGTCTGGCCATGTGCATGGTTGGTTCTCTCCCTAGTCACTGGGAGATGCAAAAGCTGGGTTCGTGCAGGCAGTTTAGCTCAGAAAGTGGGAGAGAGACAGGAGTCCTGCCTCCTTTTCTGGTGCCCTTTCTGGGCCTCAGTTTCCAGTTTTCCTCTCTTGCCATTGAAAACTGTTAACAATGAAAAGACAAATCGATTTAAACTGAGGCCAGCAGAGGGCGTTAAAGGGAAGGTTTGGCACTCCCTTACCTGCCACAAAGGAAGGATTCACTGTCTCCTAAATAGGGCTTGAGTGCCTGGGGCAGGGGTGAAGAGGGCCTGGAGGCCCCAGGAGGTGGGGAGCGTGGAGGGCTCAAGAGGTCACAGGGGCTGTGGAACAGAGATGAAGAAGGGAGGCCAAGTCCGGATCACCCCAGGTCTCTCAGGTTTTGAGGTTGGGGGGTGCCTGCCTGTCATGGCCACAGAACTCACCTTCAAAGTGTGCATTGAAAAGGCAGCGGGGCTGAGGGACCACTGAAGTGGAGGGTGCTGCAGGGCCTGGGTGGGGAGGAAGAACAGCGTGGAGGGCAGCATGGGGGAGCTAAGGAGCTTGGTGCTCCTTAGGAAACAGTGCTTGGTCCTAAGGACTAGGAAACCCAGGGATAGAGCTGGCATCTCCGGCAGGATGGGCTCGGGAGGGTGCCTCCAGCTCTGCCTAGTGCCCCTGGGCTTCAGGGAGCCAGGAGACCTATGTGGGCTGTGTGTGACCCTGGCAGAGAGTGTGGAAGGAATGGGCCCTGAGGTTTTGGTGGCATTGTGCGGGGAGGGGGGGCGTTGGAGGAAAACAGCAGGTGCTAAAAGCATTGGGGTGAGGAGTGCCTCTGAAGACCCCAGAGTGTGGCTAGGAGGGATGGCAGAATCAGACAGTTCCTGCCCACAGGTCAGGGCCTCATGCAGGGGCAGGAGGAGGTGGGGCCTGGGGGAGTGGTGCTTTCTGTCCTTTATAGGATCACCAACATCAAATAGCTCTGCTTCCTCCAAGTGTTCCCTGCTGCCACCTGGTGGTCAAGATGCCAAGTTTATGGCCTGGTGGTCTGAAAAGCTAGGCTTACAGTAGGACATCAGAAGTGGAAGTGACCTCCAAGATCATCAAATCCTACTGCCCTTCTCCTACCCTTTCATTGAGCATATGAGGAAACTGAGGCCCAGAAGAGCCATAGGCATGGCAATTAGAAAGGGAAGGTGGCACCCTTTCTCATTCAGTTCTGCTTTAAAAATATGTACCCAATTACTAAAGTGAAATCCTGCTGTGTCTGATGGGGTGGGGGAGAGGGTATTGGCCACCATGCAGATGCAGGAAGGGCTGGAATCAGGATCTGTGCCCTAAGGGCAAAGGGAACACAGGCTTCATTCCCAGCATCTGGTGAGGCTCCTGAAGTCTCATGGAATTGCCCTTGGGGCCCAGGGATCCCAAGCGTGTCCCCAGCCTAGTAGCCCCAGTGGCTGGGAGTGAGCACTCAGCTGGCTTGAGGGTCCCTCGGCTTGCCATGTGAGAGGCTCTGGGCGGACCAACACCTCGGGCCTGCTTCAGTCTTTCAGGGAGGAGCTGGAAGGCCTCATCCAGGAGCAGATGAAGAAGGGGAACAACTCCTCCAACATCTGGGCCCTGCGGCAGATCGCGGACTTCATGGCCAGCACCTCCCACGCAGTCTTCCCAACATCTTCCATGAGTACGTGGGTGTCTGGGGAGCTGCCAGGAGCAGCGGAGGAGGGGTGGGGTGGGGAAGAGAGGGAGGAGCAGCAAGAAGCAGCTTGGTTGCCAGGCGACAGCATCAGCCTGCAGTTGCATTAGCAGGCCTGGGGGAGCTCAGCAGAAGCCAGGGAGGAGCCTGGTTCTGCTTTTGATGTTGCTGCTGCAAATTAAAGACCCACAAAAGAATTATCCCCATGCCAGGAATGGGAGGGGCAGAGGTAACTTCCGGATGAGAGGAGGCAATCGAAGCCAGTGTCTCCATGCCCCACCCGACTCCACAGATGAGAGCTGAGAGGAGCCAGGGCTGTGAAGGTGCATGAACCACCTTCCTGGGCTATGAAGCTCTGCCCCACAACCTTTAAAAATGAAACATCAAAAAAGCTCTCCCTCAACACGATTAATATAGGATAGCGATTCAAAGTCAGGAAAATAATCAAGAAAGGGAAGCAAAAATCACTTTACTGTATTATTAAAACCTGGAAATGACTATTATCAATATTTTGATGTATATTCTTTCAGTATTTTTTTCTTAACATATAGATTATACAAACAAAATATAATCACATTATATATAATAATTTTTAGAGAGTGTGTGTGTGTGTGTGTGTGTGTGTTTACCAGGTATTGAACCCAAGGGCATTCTACCTCCAAGCTATATCCCCGGTCCTTTTCTTTTTTGTTTTGAAACAGTCTCTCTAGGTTGCTGAGAATCTTGCTATGTTGCTGAGGCTGTCCTTGAACCCGCAGTCCTCCTATCTCAGCCTCCCAAAGTACTATGATTACAGGAGTGTGCCACAACACCCGGCTATGCATAATAACTTTAATAACATATCTTAGCTAGTTTTTCACATAATAAAATATAGTTCTGAAATATATTTTTTGGTGGATGCATACTATTTAATCCATTCTCCATCACTGGACTTTTAGATTTTTCAACTTTTTGCTATTATTAACAAGAATGCAGTAAACAGCCTGGTAAATAAATTTGAGACTGTATCCATGACTATTTTTTTAGATAAGTTATAAGAAGTAGAATTGCTAGATCAAAGTATGTGCATGTTTAAATACCTTTATGCGTAATAGAAAATCACATATTTTCTCCATCCTGGAGAAAGAAAGATACAACTTAAGTTATGTTCCCAACAGCAGTGCAATAGAGTGCTCATTCCTCTACCCTGACCTATGGTATATATTATCATTTGTTTCATCCTCCTGGTATGACAGGTGATAAACAGTACTTTATTTGTATTTTTTTTTTTTGCGGTACTGGGGATTGAACCCAGGGGCATTCTACCTCCGGGCTATACCCCCAGCTCTATTTTTTATTCTTTATTTTGAAACAGGGTCTCACTAAGTTGTAGAGGGCCTCACTTAAGTAGCTGAGGCTGGCCACGAACCCAGATCCTCCGGTCTCAGCCTCCCAAGTACTGGGATTACAAGTGTGCGTCACCACGCCCAGCTTTATTTGTATTTTAATATGCACTTATTACTTATGAGATTGGATATATTATGTGTTTTATATACATATTGGACATGATTTTCTTTTTGTAGTAAATTGCCTATTCATATCCTTTGCCAGTGTTCCTAATAGTGTATTTTTCTTGTAGATTTTCAAGTCTTTATAATTAACTCTATTTCCCTATTATATGTCAAATTATTGCAATTTTTCCAGGTTCTTCTTTGCATTTTAACTTTGTTCATGGTGATCTTTTTGTCTTGTAGAATTCTTTAATTTTCATGTAGTTGAATCCATTATTTCCTTTGTTATTCTGCTTTCAACTGCACTCTTAGAAACACCTTTCCCATATTTTATCATTCAGGGGGACAAATACCCTTAATTATTCATCTGTCAATTTCTTCAGCTCTTTGTACTAGTTTATTCTTTAAAATAACTTTGGAATTATTCTGTCACGCCCCCCCACCCCATCACCTTTCTGGTTGAGATTACATTAAATGAACAGATTGATTTTATGGAGAATTTATAACTTTATAACTTTATATTAAAATATAAACTCTATAGGGGAAATTCATATGTTTGGCTACAGAATACTATATCCTAGAATAGTGTCCTGGACTTAGAATAGCACATGATAGGTATTTTTAAAATATTTGCATAAGTGCATTGAATCTTTTCAGAAATAAGGAATGTTTTCTACTTGTCTTCTTTAATATCCATCACAGAAGTTTAGTAGCTATTTTCATATATCCCAGAGGTCTAAAATTAATCCAGGAAAATTTGTCACTTTGTTATTTTAAATGAATCTTTATTCAATTTTGTTTTTGGTTATAGCTCTTATTTAGGGAAATTATTGCATAAATAGAATAATATAAATTTTCTTCAGTGTTATATGTAGAAAATCACATAATCTGCAAAAAATGCTTATTTTTGCCTCCATCATTCCAATATGTACCCTTTGGTTTATTTTTCCAGTGTTCTCATTTCACCCTTTAGAACTTTCAGAACAATGTTGAATAATAGATTAGAGAGTAATCATCTGTGTCTTGTTTCTGACTTTAATGGAAATTCTTTTACCACAGAGTTTTAGGTAATTATTCTTTATCATGCTGAGGAAATATATTTTTATTCTAGTTCATTATAGGTCTTTCTCAGAAATGGATGTTGAATTTCATAAGATGCATTTGGGGCATTTATTGATTTTCCTTTCCTTGAACAGTTGTCATGATAAGTTATAGTAATAGATTTCTGACTACTGAACTCTTTTTTCATTCCTGAATTAAATCATTCCTAGTCTTGATAGCTTTTTTTTTTTTTTTTTGGTGGTGGTGGTACTGGGGATTGAACCCAGGGGCATTCTTACCTCTCCGCTACACCCCCAGCCCTATATATATATATATATATATATATATATTATTTTGCAACAGGGTCTCACTAAGCTACAGAGGACCTCCCTGAGTAGCTGAGGCTGGCTGTGAACCTGCGATCCTCCTGTCTCAGCCTCCCAAGTACTGAATTACAGGTGTGTGCCACCACCCCTAGCTTGATATATTCTTTTTTTTTTTTTGCATTACCGGGGATTGAACCCAGGGGTGTTCTACCTCCGCGCTACACCCCCGGCCCTATTTCTTATACTTTATTTTGAAACCCGGTCTTACGAAGTTGCGGAGGGCCTCACTAAGTAGAGAGAGAGAGAGAGACAGGGAGAGAGAGAGACAGAGAGACAGAGACCTGAGGCTGGCCACAAACCCGGATCCTCCGGTCTCTGCCTCCCAAAGTACTGGGATTACAAGCGTGCGCCACCACGCCCGGCTTGATATATTCTTTTAAGAACACTCTTCTGAGCTGGGCGTGGTGGCACATGCTTGTAATCCCAGTACTTGTGAGTCTGAGACCGGAGTATCCAGGTTCGCGGCCAGCCTCAGCTACTTTGTGAGGCCCTTTGTAACTTAGTGAGACCCTGTTTCAAAATAAAGAATAAAAAAAAAATAGGTCTGGGGATGTAGCTCAGAGGTAGAATGCCCCTGAGTTCAACCCCCAGTACCACCACCAAAAATAAATAAACAAATAAATAAAAAATAAAAACACCCTTCTGGATTTGATTTGCTAGAATTTTGTTAAGGATTTCTGCATCCATATTCACATGTAAGATTGGTCAGCAGTTCATTCTGGGGGCCATCTCTATCTAGTTTGGTATTAAGGCTGTAAGTTCGTAGTGTGAACCAGGGTGATCCCACCTTTCTTTTCTGTCCTCATGGAGTTTGAAGAAGGTAGAAATCTCTGTTCCTTGAAGATACATTGTTGACTTGCCATGCCATCCAGACCTGGAACATTTTTAGAGACTTTTTGACATTTTTCCCCTAAGTTTCATCTTAATTATGCTGCTTCTTGAGTAAAATTTAGTCATATAATTTGTATAAAATAATCCATTTCATGGATCTCTTCAAGATTATTAAAGTGATTCAAAATATTGTTTTTGCCATTTAAATTTTGTGCTGTGGATGAGATGAGGTGGTATTCTCATTCCTACTGCTGTGTATTGCCATTTTCACTCTATTGACCATTTCAGATGTTTATTTATCCATAGATCTCACATACACCAATACTTGGATTTACTTATTGGCTCTACTATGTTTCCTGATTTCCAATTTATTTATTTTGTTTTTATATTTACTAAGTCTTCTCCATAAGTTTCTTTGGTTTATTTTGTTCTGTCTATTTTTTCTAGAACAGAATAAAATGGATTTGACTTATTTTCATATTTTATTTGATGATAAGGACATGTAAAGATGAATATAGGTTTGGACTTTTCCTGTGAATTTTTATGCATATTTCCTTTATCATTAATTTTTAGATAGTTTGCAGTTGCTATTTTGATGTTCTTTACTTTCTGTGGTACTGAGGATTGAACCTAGGGCCTTGTACATGCTAAGTACACACTCTACCATTGAGCTACAGTCCCAGCCTACTTTTTTTTTCTTTTAATTCTAAAAGCTATTAGGGAGTATGTTTTCTCATTTCCAAGTGGTTGAATCTGTATTATTTTAGAGATTTGTTAACAATACAAGACTTCATTGCATTGTGTTTAGAAAATGTGGGCTATCTAATTTGTGTTGCAGATTTATTGAGTTTTTTTGTGGCCCAATATGATTTTTAAACAACATATGGTTATAGAAGATCTCTAGGGCATAGAATTTAATCTGTATTTCCATTTTCATTTGATTTTTATAAAAAATGAAAGTTGCATTGCCTTCCACTGTATTTGATTTCTATTCATTTCTCTGTGTACTTATGACAGTTTTTGCTTTATATATCCTGATGAAATATTACCCGGAGTATAAACCTTCATTATAGCTATAGCTTCATTACAGATTGTACCTTTGATCCATGTAAAATGACCTACAAAATGGTTCTCTTTGTACAAGAGAATATTGTTTTGCTTGCCTTCTTCTTTGATAATAATATTATGACTTCTGGTTTTTGTTTGTTTTTATTTGCCTTGTGTACTTTAGATCTTACTTTTTTTTACCTATTTTGTGTCACTTCCATTTTTTTTGTTGCTTTTGTTTTTTAAGCTTCCTATAGCATTGTCTTCTGCCCTTCTATGGCTATAACAGAGAAAACTGAAAGAGCCTGTTTTTGTTCCTTTGTTGGTACCAAATTTTTTTTTAGATGCTTTTAGATTTTCCCTTTATTCTTGACTTTCAGAAATATTATCAGGAAGCATATAATTTTAAGGGGTTTTATTTGCCCTGAAATGTAGTAAGTCTTTACAATTTGTATATACAGGTCTTTATTTCAGTTCAGAAAATTTTCTTATATCAATACTGATTTTTTATATACCAGCTCTCTGATCTTTGTCTCTTGTATCCATTGTATTCTCTATGATTGTTTTCATGTCTCTGTCCTTATACTCTTACTTTTGAGAGAGAAATAGGGCTGACGGGCACTCCCATTGCCTCACCAATTAGTCTTTGCTAGGAAGAAAGATGGATCCCTGAAAATCTGATTAGTACATGTCCAGGGTATCAGAGGTGGGGGATGTAGAGAGGGGAATTTCCCAGTGTCATGAGTTCAAGCTCAGATATGTTATTCTCTGTCTAGCTTCATTTGCCTTAGAATTTTTGTTGTTGTTAGTGTACCCTTCACTATTAGCTTTTAGGGAGGTTAGTGAGTTTTCATGTTTTTCTGTGTTTTCTTAGGTACTTTAAGTAAATGGTCCAGTTAGCTCTGTGTCATAAACATGGTGTTCAGACATCTTAACTTTCATGAAGCTGGTCAGAATAAGCAGCTTACATTAAAACTCTGAGAGCAGAGGATTGGGAACTCCGATAGAGCCCTGGATCCTGGATCCTGTGGGCAGGGTAATCTTCATAGCTGAAGCTCCATGGGGAGGAGAGGATGGGGACTTTCTTTGAGACCAGACTCAGAGGATGTGATGGAGTGAGTGTTTTCAGGCCTGTTCTGGCTTCCTGGCCATCTCTGGACTCCATAGTTATTTGTAAGAGAAGGATTCAAAGAATTCCAGGCGTGAAGATCTCCCAACAAACAGCTGCACCTGCCTGGCTTTGCCTAAGGCCTTATGCTTTAACATGTCCTCACTTCCTGCTGCTAGAGATGAAATAAAGAGGTGATTTCTTGTGTGGGGGAATTCACAGAGAGGCAGGAGGAAGGGATCCAGTCAATTTGTATTAGAAATCCTTGACTCTGGAATTTTTTTGTTACTATTGCTTATCTAACTGGGTCTTTGGAACACTGCTATCTCTGTCAAAACTACATTCATGCCCTCGAGGACACATGCCCTCGAGGGTATCACATCTGGTTGGCACGGGCCTTTGGGTGCCCTTCCTTGACATGGGATATCTCAAGGCATACTCTGCCTGCTGGACAGTGGCCCGGCAGCACCCATTCTACCCTCAAACTTTCAAACCATTGCATCATTTCAACTAGTGGCTAACCTGAGGCAGGACATACCTCACCTCGTGCTGCAGGCAGGTATACAAAGATGGTGGAAGCTTCCAAAGAGCTTTTGAATCCATTAACATTTTTAGTGGGGAGCTCGGAGAGGCAGCTCCAGGAGGCTCTCAGCCAGGTGCCACTGTAGGCTGGAGTCCTTTCTTACTGATTCTTTTATTGGTTCCTAGACACTGACTAGGCTGAGTGCCGGGGGCTCAGATGCCTTCTTCTGCCTTCCTGAGTGAGGCATGGTCGCTGTGGTTCATGGAATAGACTGGACACCAACTACTGGACCCTTTGGGCGCCCTAAGAACGAGACTGTTGAACCTCCTAAGCCTATTTCCAAGTCCTTTCCACCTTCCCCAAATATTCCCCAACAGATCCATCACATAACCAAGGGACTACATGAGAGGAGCAGGCATGCCTTCATGGAGGCCTCATGCCCTCTGGCCAGCTGTCTTCAGGGATTTATAACTCTCAAAAATGACTCAGGAAAGTCGAGGAACTTACTTCCTGGCTGACCTGGTTTTCTATGTGCCCTGCTTCCAAATCACAAAACAAGTTCTATTACATGGGATAGTTAATACTTGAAGAGTTCTATTACATAGGATAGTTAATACCTGAGAATAGCTGGTCTAATGATTAGTAACTTCTTCATTAGAACTGATTAAATATACCTATGCTTCCACTCAGAAGTTTATTCTCACTTTTATTCAATGTCCATCTTTAGGGATTTATGGTAATCTTGACATGCCAAGAACCCTTCATTCTGTGGACTGAGTCTTACCATGATTTTTGACCAAAAGCAATGCCATGTTTACTCAAATGAGCAGAGGACTTTATTGGGCACAAGTATCCATTCTAGGGCTTTCTCCCCTGGGTAAGGGTCAAAGGGTGTTTAACTCCCCACCCAGAGATACTGTGCAGTTGTAGTGCCAGTGAGAATTTGGAGAGGCCTAGGGCAAGGACTGGGAGGGCTGCTGGGAGCTCCTGACCCCGAGAGCTGCACTGTCCCTGCTGTTGTCCCCGCAGACTTCTCCATGATGACGCCCATCAATGACCTCCACACCGCTGATTCCCTGAACCTGGCCAAGGGGGAGCGGCTCATGCGATGCAAGATCAGCAGTGTCTACCGACTCCTGGACCTCTATGGCTGGGCCCAGCTGAGCGACACCTACGTCACGGTAAGGAAGGCACCTTGGAGCAGGGTGAGGCACTGCGTGTAGCCCCCACCAAAACCAAAGGGAGAACTCCTGACCCTTGGCATTGCCACGGCACTGTTGGTGACCTGTGGCCAAAGTGTGTTCAACTCTTCCAAGATCTCTAACCACTGTGGTCACTGACATAGACAGCCTACCCAGTGGGCACTTTTTGGATGGGGAATCAGGAACTCCTGGATCTTATATCTAGGGTTGTTCTCAACTGTTGTGAAATTCCTCTTATAGCTCCATTTCCCCATCTCCAAATAATATTTTAATGGTGGGGGAGAGCTAAGGGTTCATTGGAGGGAGACCTGGGTGCTATAGATTCAGAAAGGATTCAAACACAGTGTCCTTGGAAATGTCCCCTCTCTCTATTTGCACCTGACAATGTGTGTCTCTCCTCCAGATGAGAGTCAGCAAGGAGCAGGACCACTTCCTGATTAGCCCTAAGGGCGTTTCCTGCAGTGAAGTCACAGCATCCAGCCTGGTGAGTACCATCCAGGGTCTCACTGCCCACTCCTTCCAGAGCAGACAGTGCCCCTTCTGCTCCTTCAGTGACAGGGCATGTCCAAATTAGCCACTGTTGTCCTGTCCCTCATGGAGCTCGAAATGTAGTATGAGAGAGAAGACTCATGGACCGAACTGAGCCCCCAGAGCATGATGTGACCCAGAACCCAAATGGGAGATGCAGCAGCAGGTACCACTTGGTGGGTGGGAGGCAGGCCTGGAACCCTCTGAACAGATGCTCAGGGACTCAGCCTGGGCTTGGGCCACAAAGTCTGGGAGAGGGAGGGGTCTTCCCAGGTGGGGGTACATTGGAACAAGAGCCAAAGCAATGCAAAGCCCCTGTGGCGCTGGGGCTGTTAGAGATTGCTTCTGGGTTCCTCAAAGTGCTGTGCCTTTTAGTGGGGTAGGAAGAGACTTCCAGAAGGTGGTATAGATCAGGAAAGATTTCTGGGTGGGAGGAGGAAAGTAGTAGAACAGACTGTCTTAGAAGCAGAAAGGGCCCAGTCTTTCTCAGATGCGTGGGCTGTGGCTGCCATGCTGTGTGCGGAGGACACCTGGGACCTCTGCCAGGCTTGAGAGGGGGCCCACAGGTAGAGTCCAGGTTCTCAGTCCAAAGTCCAGGCTGACAAAGCCACAGAACATCCAGGCAGGGCAAGACCTCAAGGATGGCCAAGGCCACCTTATAGGCAGGAGAGGACATTGGTGACCAGAGAGGGCACATGACCCAAGGAGGTGATGGCCAAGTGGGGACTGGGACCACAGAGAGAAGGACAACACAGGCTCTGTCTTTAAGCCTTTGTGGTCTGGGGGATGAGCGGGGAGGTGACAGGTGAGGGTCAGTGATTAAAACTCAGAGTGAAGAGGACTCCAGGAGAGCTGAAGGAAGCTTAGGGAGCCCAGGGAGGGGGCAGAGCACTCCACTGGGAGCTGTAGAGGAGCTCGAGGGGCTAAGGGAGCAAACTTAGACTTGGCTAGCGGGGAGAGGGCTGGCAGAAGTGCTGTGTCCTCTGCAGGAAGTGGCGTGCACCACACCTGATGTTGGCAGGGTCCCAGTGCATCTGGGAGAATGGGCAAGCAGTGAGTCTGGCTCAAGTGCTCAGTTTCTAGAGATGAGGCGGGGAAGGGGGTGGGGATCAGATGATAAGTGGCACAGAAGGACTCATGCAGCATTTGGCTTTATTCTATTGGATGTGCAGAGCCACTGGCGTGTTATCAGCAGGTGAGGGATTCGATCACGTTTCCATTGTATAAAGATCACTCTGACAGGCACGTGCATCAGGACAACTGGGGGGGGGTGCTAGTAAGCTAAGTAGAAAATTTTGGTCCCGTGTGCTCCCTGGGCCTGGTGACCAACTGGGTTGTGAGTTGAGATTGAGTTTGAAGAGCTAGTGAGATATTCAGGAGGAAAAGAAAGTTGGCATCTGGTGATCCTAGGTTTGGAAGAGACCTCATCTTGAGATACAGGCTTGGGAGTCATGGGTAGGAGATGCTCAGGGAGTGTATGTAGACTTAGGGCTGCTATAGACAGTTGTACAGCTCATGCACTGCACCAGGGAGCTTGACCAGTGATAAAGAGGAGAGGGTGAAATTCAGCCTGTGCCTCACTTACTCGGCGCTTGACTTCTTTATATTCTCACAGAGGCAACATCTGTGCACCAAGCCCTGTGTCCCTGGAGCCATCCTCAGAAGGGTCTGTTTAATTGTTTGTCCAGAGGCCCCACATGGGTTAGTGGCTGTCCTGTTAGGAGGTAGAGATTCTTGAATGACAACAGATCACACATTCAAGGATGAGATAAGAAATACATGAGATCAGAGGGAATTCTGAATGGGTCATACATCTGCAGAAGTAGGGAGCTGGGCCAAAGGGAACCAGAGACCATCACTAGACACTCAGGTTCAGAGTGCCTGAGGTGGGAGAGTGGCCGCCACTTAGCAGGGTCAGGTCACTTCAAAGTCAGGTTCATTCTGCAAAATTCTCTTAAAATAGAATTTTGTAAGAGGGCATTTGTTGAACATCTTACTGATGCTTCTGCTTAAGCAGATGATGTCAGGCACATGCCCCCCCCACTGGGTCTGTCCCTTCTTGTCTTCCAGGGCACTCTAGGATGGGGGAGGTTTATAGAACTGCCCTGTGTGCTAGATTCAGGATGTCTTGACTGCTGAAGTCTTAAGGGCCAAAGTTGTGCCTTTTTACAAACTATGATCTAGCTTGTTAATATCCAAGGAACAACTAGTCGATATGTTAACTACCAGCTATAGGGGAGTTGCACTCAGGGAACCAGGGCATGTTTTCAGTAAAAATGTGAGAAGGACCTTGTCTCAGGATTTGGGTTTGTGTTAGGGGATATGGGCCTCAGGGGTGTGGCCTTGGAGCATGTGCTATAAGGATGCAGGGGCAACTCTAAGGCCAGATATTTTGTCACTTTCTATCCAGGAGGCCCCAGGCATGGAATGAGGTTTAGCTGTCATTGCTAAAGAAGAGCAATCCCTCTTGTTGGCCAGGAGACGGGGGTGTTGGTCACTTTTGCAGTGTTGTTTTTGTCTGTTTAGACATGACTAAGAAGTAGTCATTTGTCTTATATTACAGTCACAAATTTCACTGGTGTTCAGTGAAATTGTTTATGTTAAGTAGGGAACACCACAGCCAGCTGCCAGCCACAAGCTGCTCCCTGACTCCCTCTTGCTCTCTCTTGTACACACACTCACACACACACTCACCATGAGCATGTGATTCTTTAGCCATGATACCTACTAGCCCCTTGGAGTCAAAAGCAGATTATAAATCCAGTGACTTCTTTCCATTTGTCCTTCAAGAGCTGGCTTTTGAATGGTTGGTAAATGTTTTCTCAGTATACTATTCCCTTTACCTTTGTGTATGATTTTTAAATTTTTGAAAAATGAAAGGTCTCAGCTTGGACGTGACTTCCTCTGGGAAGGTTTCTGATCCTCCTGTTCTGCTGGGATTCAAGACTCCTCCTGTTTCTAGAGAATTCTGTGATTGACACTCTCCTAGCTCCTTGCAATTCAAAGTGGGGTCCATGGATCACAGCATGGGTATCACTCGGGAAGGTGCTAGAAATGCAGAATCTGCATTTTGATGGGCTCTTCAGGTGATTTGGAAGCACAGTAAAGTCTGAGAGACTGCTTCAGCAGTCTGAATTAGAATCATCTGTGACCCCTGAGACTGTACACTCACCAAGGGAAGGACCTGGGTCATTGTCCCCCACAGCAGGCTCCGCCATTGCTCCTGGGCTCTGAAACGAGTGGACATGGGGTGGCGAGGGCCCAGCTCACCTGGGAGTGCAGTGAGGGCCCCGCCTGCACCACTGCTGAGTCTCTCCTCTTCCCTGGCTCAGATCAAGGTGAACATCCTGGGAGAGGTGGTGGAGAAGGGCAGCAGCTGCTTCCCAGTGGACACCACAGGCTTCTGTCTGCACTCGGCCATCTACGCAGCCAGGCCTGACGTGCGGTGCGTCATCCACCTGCACACGCCAGCCACAGCAGCGGTGAGTGGACGTCATCCTGCACCACCAGCTGTGTCCAGCATCGTGTCCCTGTGCAGCAGCCAGACCCAGGGCACCCGTGCTCTGAGATTCTTCCTGAGGGAAGACATAGCCATCTGAGGTAGTAGCAATCTCGTCATCTAAAACAGTTCTGGAAAGATCTAGAACTCAGTTCAAGGTGAGGAGAGAGAATTCTCAAGGTAGGAACCTTCATCCTCTGCCTCTTTCTAACTACCACCTCCTTGGTATAAGGTGAAGATGTGGAATTTCCATCCCATTGCACCCCCCAACTTGCTATACACATGGGCTGGGACCACCTGACCCTGGGGACCGTGCCTCCTCCTGAGTTCCCGCAAGTCAGTCCATTGGGGTCAGGGCTGCACCTGCCCCACACAGCCCAGGCTCTGGGGAGAGATACATTAATAGATGACAGCAAGCTGGTGGGAACCTGGACTGCCCCCATTTCCCCACACTCTGGGTAGCTGAGAGCTGGGGACAGGAGCAAGTCAGACTGGGGAGAATAGAAAGAATAACCTCAAGGAGCAGTTGTCCCCCAGGGGTCTCTGGCCACTTCTCCCTGTGTACCTAAGAAACTGCAGTGTCACTTGGAGAGATGGTAGACAGCTGGCTCTGGGCATTAGCTCAAGCCACCCCCCATTCTTCTGACCCCAGGACTACACACCTCAGGGGTGGAGCAGATCTGTCGCCAGCCTGTTGTTTCTTCAGCAAAGCACGCTGGGTCTGAGCTGTCAGATCTCCCAGAATCTGGACTAAGACTGGATGATGGATTTGTGCCAAGCAAGCATCCCTGCAGGGCCCAGAGCTGACTGGTGGGCAGTGAGAAGGGGAGGGCCAGGGCCCTGCTAAACCTCTCCACGCTCCTTGCTTTCGATAGAGGTGGGGGTGAGAGTCACCCTCTGTTTTAACCCTGGTACTTGTACTGCCCCAGTTCCATAAAATGAGGTTTCTCCCTCGTCTTCTTTGTTAGCAAGGAGTCGTGGCCATTTCAGCATGGAAACCAAGGCTGAAGGTCTCTACTGACCCATCCCTCAGGTCCTGGACCCTGATTCACTCCAGCCTGGTACAAACTCCAGCATGCCCGCCTCTTCCCAGAGTCACAGAGCAAAGCTGGGGCAGGGCATCAGTAGCTCTCTTGAATGCCTTTTCTCCAGCAGTTCTAACAGTTGGCACGTTGGCGTGAAAATGGTGATAGAAAGCCATTCGAGCCCGCAGCATGAATGCAGCCCCAAGCAGGTGGAGGAGGAGTCAGAGACCTTTCTCTGCCTGTTCTCCCCACCCCACGGGCCCAGAACAGAGCCGGCTGTGCTGCTCTGAGGAGAGGGTAGATGTGCCAGTGGGGCTGGGGGCTGCAGGTGCTAGCCATCCCGTTGTCTCCCTACAGGTGTCAGCCATGAAATGGGGCCTCCTGCCTGTCTCCCACAATGCCCTGCTGGTAGGGGACATGGCCTATTATGACTTCAATGGGGAAATGGAGCAGGAAGCCGATCGCATCAACCTGCAGAAGTGCCTTGGCCCCACGTGCAAGGTTTGCTCAGCTCTTCTGGGAAGATGCTCTGGGGTGGCATTGTCACAGTTAACATCACAAAAGTGCATGCATTCATTGGAAAATGTTTAGATGTTACAATTTTAAAAAGGACAGGAACAGAATTTTTTTCTGCGGTACTGGGGATTTGAACCCAGGGGCATTCTACCTCTGAGCTATATCCCCAGCCCTATATTTTATTCTTTATTTTGAAACAGGGTCTCACTAAGTTGCGGAGGGCCTCACTAAGTAGCTGAGGCTGGCCGCAAACCCGGATTCTCCGGTCTCAGCCTCCCAAGTACTGGGATTATAAGCGTGTGCCAATAGAAATTTTCAAAAATCTATTACACTACTTGGAGATTCTGGTACACAAGTGTATCCACATATATTTATAAAACTGGGATCATAAAATAGGTTCTCCTTTTTTCCCTTAGCAAAATATAGCAACACTTGTGTATGTCATTAAATATTTTCTGTCACTATTTTAAATTATTAAATTATGTGAACGGCTGTGCCATCATCATTTACCTAAATAGTCCTGTATGGTTGGATATTAGAAAGGTTGTCTCCCTAAATTTTCTCTTAATACAAACAACACTATGTTGAAAATCTTTCAAATAAATCTTTGCGTGCTTGAAGAGTTTTCCTTAGGACAAATCTCAAGGGAAGCACATTTTGGGACTCTTCCTTCATGTTGCCTAATTGGCCTTCACAGCAATTGCTCCCTCTCTGTCCCACGTCTAATATAGATGATACTGTTTCCCTGTAGTCTCCCCAAACTTGAATGTTACCTCATTCATTCATTCATTCATTCATTCATTGCCAACTCACTAGAGAAAAGTGAAGTCTTATTATTGCTCAATCTAAGTCTAAAGCCTTATCTTCTAACAGCACATACTTGGGGGTGGTCAGCTAGGTAGGGAAGAGCTTCGAAACTGAGCCTGGGTTGGTGGTTGCTTGCTGCCATCCCGGCAAGGCACTCACTGGCTGAGCCATTGTCTCTCTGAGTCCCTGTCTCCCCGTGTCTAACTCAGGTGAGAAATACCACCACTTTCCCCAACATCCTACAAAGTGTCATTAGCAGTGCCCAAAGAAGGATGAGATGTCCACGTCTATAAGGTGCTACAAGAATTTGAGAGAGTATTCATTGTTTGTAATATTTTTGTAGGCCAGAGTCATTGACTCTTTTCATGTCTCTGGCACTTGAGAGAAATACTCTCCAGCTGTTTTAGCAAGAGAAGATGTGATGTTTAGAGCCCCGAGGCCTCAGCCCAGGCTCTGCAAGGACAGAGCTGACGTGTGGACCTGTGTCTCAGCTCCCACGTGGGTGTCATCTGGCTTCAGAGAGTTCTGGAGGGTAAAAACAACAGAACACTTTCTGGCAGGGAAGGTGCACTTGTCCCTTGGGGAGTGGTGCTCTTGGTGTCAATTCATTTCTGCCTCTTCCTTTAGCCACTGGCCCCCGGCTGAGTCAGAAACACCGCACCAGTAGTGAGAAGCCCTGGGCTCTAGCTCAGATTCTGCCTCTAATCAGCTGGGAGACTTCCAGTTCTTTTAGACTTCTGTTTCCTCATCTGTAAATCAATTAGATTAGAAGGCCGCTATCAACTGGGCTCCATGGCGCAGCACGCTAATAATCTCAGTACTTGGGAGGCTGAGACAGGAGAACTGCAAGTTTGAGGCCAGGGTGCAGTAACTTAGCGAGATGCCATTTCAAATAAAAAATTTAAATGGCTCAGAGGTAGAATGCCCCTGGGTTCAATCCTCAGTACCCCCCCCAAAAGCCACTCTAGCCTCTTTCATAGCACTGTGGGACCTTGGAGCTGGCGGTGCTTTGCTGAATTTATGGAGTGAAACCCCCAGGCCCAGAGCAGTGGTATGACTCACCTGTTTTGCTCCACCTCTTAGAGAACTGCCCCCTTGGGTGCTGATCCCAAAGATCCCAAATTAACTAAGTCACAAGGACAAGATATTACTTTTGAGGTTGGACCCTTTGTATTGGACATCAAATAATTTCATTCACTCCAACACATACACACCAGTTTTTCAGATTTCCGAGTTCCCCAAGGCCTAAATAATCTAGGCATTGCCAAACTAAGCTCTATAGTCACATTGTAAAAGTGCCATTTCAATTTCTTAGGGTGGATACTTTGGGTCAAAATCACACGTAGGGTAGCACTGGGTGTTTGATTAGAAAGAAGGAACAAGTTGAGGGAGGGGCTCTGGGATTGAATAAGGACACTGACATAATAAAAAGAAAAATCTCTCCCTCTTAAGTAACGTTTCAAAGGCTTGAGGTTTAATTGGCTGTTTCTTCCTCCACAGATCCTGGTGCTAAGAAACCATGGCGTGGTTGCTCTAGGCGACACTGTAGAGGAGGCGTTTTATAAGATCTTCCACCTGCAGGCTGCATGTGAGGTACAGGTGAGCAAGTTCCTCTAGGAAGCAGGCCCAGGAGTTGGCTCTGCCGGGGTCTGTAGGTAAGGGTGGTGGCCCTGCTGGCTGGGAGTCGGGGAGTCCTTCAAGCCTGGCCTTGTAAAACATATGCCCTATTTCTCTGCTGTGGCACCATCTTACACTTCTGAAATTTCACATTTAGACCTGGTTCTATGACTTGGCAAAATCAGTTCCCATTGACTACTGCCACCACTCAGCTCTTGGAGGTCAGAACCCAGAACTGCTTGGCTCATCAGCTAGAAAATGAACAAACCGTCACAGGACATATACAAGTCCTTACCATGCTCCTAGGTTACCTGGGTGCCCCTGCTGCACCTCGCTGTGCCCAGTGGACATACATAGGTAGCTTTTTTTTTTTGCAAGGGAGTGGGATGGGGATGGCAGTTTGGGAAAGGCCAGGAACATGGTCAAATCTGGAAAGAGAAGTGGGGAGCAGGCCAATTAGAGTGTTGGCATGGCAACCTGAAGAGCAGGGGAACCCCAAGGTGATGTGCAGGGAGCCCATCCTGCAGTCCCCTAAAGGAAAGGGACAAGGTGAATGGGGAGTGTCAGTGATCACAGGACCCCTAGAGGAGTAGGTGAAGAAGAAATAGGAAAACAGACTAATGGTGGTCATGTAGATGACAGGGTGCTGCTGGGTCAGCCAGGCACACATTCGTCGGTGTGTGGTGAGTTGGTCAGGGGTGCGGAGAAGCCTTGCCCAGCCCTGGGAGGACTGGTTGCTAGGCTGGCTGGCCTCCATCGTCCCCTGTTCTGGCTGTGTGTCCTTGGGTAAGACACTTGCCTTCCGTGAGCTTCCTTCCTCAACTCTAGACATGGGGCCCAGAGCGTGGTTGTGAGGACTGGGCTTTGCCGACAGGGAGGTGTTGTGGGTAGTATTTTTACTCAGTAGACAGAGGGGAGGCTGGTTGTTCCGAGTTGAGTCAGCTGTTTGTGGGAGCCCTTTTGGTGTCCTGTCTGCCCCTTCTGGCTGGCTTGGCAGAGCAGTACATGTCTCTCAGGTGGGTGTTACTCTGGGAAGAATGAGATTGGCCCAGAAGCATTGCTGGCAGAGGTGCCTAGTGTCACCCTTTCAGAAGTATTTAGAGGACTAAGTTAAAAAAAATAGTTGTGGCCAGGCATGGTGGCACACACTTGTAATTCCAGTACTTGGGAGGCTGAGACAGGAGGATCACAAGTTCGCGGCGAGCCTCAGCAACTTAGTGAGGCCCTCCACAACCTAGTGAGACCCTGTTTCAAAATAAAGAATAAAACAGGGCTAGGGGGTGTAGCTCGGAGGTAGAATGCCCCTGGGTTCAATCCTCAGTACCAAAATAAAATAAAATAAATAAAATAAAATAATAAAATAAATAAAATAAAATAATAAAATAAAATAAAACAAATTTAATAAAATAATAAAATAAAATGATAGTTGTGAAACCAGTGATGAAGAGATATCAGAGGAAGTGGTGCAAGATGGACCCCCTGGTCCCAAACAGCAGTTTTCAGAACCAGAGACCATGGGGAAGGGGACGCAGAGCTCAGGTGGTATCTCTTTGATGTGGTACCTTCCCCCACCCCCAGCCAAGGATGCTGGCCCGAGCTCTGACCACTGACTGGTGTCAGAGCCTGGCGGAGCCTCTGCTAGAAAGGGAAGCCACTAGCCCTTCCCTACACCCGTGCTCTCAAGGGCTCCCCATTTTGCCTCTGGAGGAGAAGCTTCCATGAGAAAAATAGCTCATGGGAAAACCCCATCTCTTTGCAAAGATAACCCCACCCTAGAAATGGATGGACACGCACAGTGAAGTACACGTCTCCCCAGCCCAGACCCCAGAAAGGCCACTGGGCAATTTCACTAAAGGCAGATTAGCCATCAAAGGACAAGACTGCCGGCCACCGTCCCTGACAGCCCCCCTGGCGGCTGTCACTTCCTGTTTAAGACTGGTTTGATGTGACCTTGTTAAAGGACCTCAGGCAGTGTGGGCAGCTAACCCCCAGAGAAACTCCAATGGTTTTTTCTAGATGGTGAGGTAAAGAGGCTTCTAGAGGGAGGAATGGAGCTAGAAGAGGTAGAAGGAAACCAGAGGTGATTGGAGCAGAGGGTGATGGATTAGGACAGGAGACGCACGGTAGCAGCCATCAGCAGGTGCTGCGGGGATCACGCTGGGCCATCTTGCGTGGAGCAGTCAGTGCCAAAGCTGTTTCCACCTTGGGCTCAGTTTTCTCCTTCAGTCACCTTGGCAAACAAGCAGACGTGGCTGTGGCCATGCTTGGGGTTCAAGGCTGGATGCCTGTTCATGTCTCCCGGGGACGGTGTTCTCTTTGCTCCCCATCAATTTGGGGATCCAGGAAACTGGGTCATCTCTAGCCGAGAGAGGCAGCTCCCTGCTCTGCTGGCAGGCAGATGGAAGAAGTACAGACAGTTCTCCTCCATCTGCTACCCATCACCATGGAAACCAGTGGAGGAAGACAGGTGGGAGGAGGCGGCTCTTGCAAGGTGGCGGGCAGTTCTCCCCCTCTCTCCTTCTCCATTAATGATTGATTCCAGGGGATGTCACAGCTCAGAATTTATTTATCAGCAACTTCCATGTGGCACTCCTCTGGCACCAGGGTCTATTCCAAGTGCTTTACAACTATTACCTTAAAGTTTCCTCACGAGATAGGTACTGCTATTTTCATTTTAAAGATGAGGAAACTGAGACACAGAGATGATAAGTAGCTCCATGGAGTCACACAATAAGGAAGTGACAGGGATTCAGACCCAGGCAGCCTGGTGCCCAAGTCTGTGCTCTTTAACACCGCGTTGGCCTGCCTCTCCAGGGCAGTGGACAGTCACGTGGGCACATGGACCTGTGCGTCAGGTGAAAAGGGTGCAGAGAACATTCTTATTCCTCCTCTTCCCAGGGCAATGGATTCACCTGGCGGAGGCTGCCTGGCTGACTGCCAAGAAGTAGCACAGGGACATCTGTTAACGCGTACTCCAGGGGCCATCTAGATCCTCATAGGCTTAGAAGTCTGCATTTATTGTCAGGATAAATAGATCATTTTGTCATCAGTAAAAAAAAAAAAAAAAAACTGTCACAAAATACCACAAGTTTATATAATCAGAGCAGCTGCTCCATGATAGGCAGGCTCACATGTGATATCCAGTCTTGCTCAGGATGCAACTGTATTAATGTGCAATGCAGACCATCTGGCTTACCTCCTCTCTATAGCCCGACTTATCCAGGAAGCCAATTCCTAACCAATTATATCTGAGTGGTGGGAATGTGGAGGCCCATAGAATTGGGAAATTAGATTAGCTAAATAAATGAATGCTTTTTAGGATTATCCTAAAATTTCAAAGCAACTTAAAAAGAGAGATTTCAAACATATAGGAAAATATAGAAAATAACATAATAGGCACCCACCACTCAGATTTAACAGAAAATTTCATTGTGTGTGGTACTAGGGATTGAATCCAGGGGTGCTCTACCACTGACTATATCCCCAGCTCTTTGTATATTTTACTTTAAGAGAGTGCCCAGGCTGGTCTCGAACTTGTAATCCTTCTGTCTCAGCCTCCCAAGTAGCTGGGATTACAGGTGTGTGCCACCATGACTGGCAGGTTGAACAGATATTAATAGGCTTTGTGCTTCAGGTATTTTCTACTTAAAGAAACAAAATATTACAGACAAGAATTGAAGCCCCCTTTACAGCCTTTCCATTCTCATCCTCCTTCCCCAGACAGAAGCACAATTCTAAACTGGTCTGTATCCCAGGTTAACTTTTCTGTTTCCCTGTATCATTTTATTCCTGAGGTTTAACACTTGCTATTTCTTTCTTCTTCTTTATTATCTCTAATAACTATTAGCAGGGAAGGAATAACTAATATCTCAGTTCCCTAGAAGTGGGTATATGTCTAACAAGTTTGGACAGCTTTTCCTCAATTTCCCAGAGGTTTCTGGTTCCTAAGTTCTCCTCTGTGCCCCCACCCCCAGCTCCATGCAGGAGCATAGGCAAGCGGAGGGTCCTGAGTGCACATGGGCTGAGGGCTCTCTGCTTCTTGCTGCAGGTGTCGGCTCTGTCCAGCGCGGGGGGAGTGGAGAACCTCATCCTCCTGGAGCAGGAGAAGCACCGGCCACATGAGGTGGGCTCCGTGCAGTGGGCCGGGAGCACCTTCGGGCCCATGCAGAAGAGCCGGCTGGGGGAGCATGAGTTTGAGGCCCTCATGAGGATGCTGGACAACCTGGTGAGTCCCTTGCCATTGCCCTTCCAGGCCATTCCGTGGAAGCTGTACCAGGCAGCACCAGGCATTAGTTGGGCACAAAAACTGTCAGCATGATGGTTAAGTTGTTGAAGGCCTCATTGATGGGCAATTTGAGTTAGACTTTGTGGTCATTCTAATAGTATTTAAGTTTTCTTAAATGATGGCCTTTGCCGCCCTCTACTAAGTGCTGTGAATGTCATCGTGTCTGCATCATACTATGAGAAGTAGTAATCTAGCAAAAACAGAACAGCTCTTCTTATATTCAGAGCCACTGGGACTTAGTTAACTACCTAACTGCCTTAGGTAGTTAGTTCTGCCTTTCCAGTCTCATTACTTAAATGCAGAAACCACACAATACTACTAATTTCCTTATTCCTGGGCAGTAGCTTTATAACAATATCCTATGCAATGAATGAATGAATTGGTCAATCAATTATATAAGGAATTAAACTCATATGTGTCTAGAACTGGGCTGGTTCATTAAAAAATACCAAAAAAAGTTTTTTTTAGATATTCTTCTTTCTTCTAGGGGATAGCAATTTAGTTGATATAGAATATAAACAGGAGGCAATTCAAGAATAAGAGGGAAGTCTATACAATGAGAAGCTTATTGCAGCAAGAAACTATAACATCTTAGATTGCTCAGAGAAGTAGAAGAAGAAATCTCTCTTCGTAGCACTTCTGTCTGGTTCATTTTCCCCATCCTCACTGTTTGGATTCCCTTTGTCACATCAAGGTCATTGCAATAATTAATATTTTCCCTGCCTTTGTTTCCTCTAAGTCATCTTCACCTTATTACCAGACTGATCATGAGGTTCACTTTAATAATGGAAGGTACAATGCACAATGAAAATGCAATATCATTTGTGTTGAGTACCCCGCCTCAATAGAGCACCAGGACTAGATGGTTTCCTACAATTCTTTCAAACCTTTAGGAAACAGACAATTTTTAGGCTGTTTAAACAGAGAAGAGTGAAAGAAGGGTACTAGGCCACCGCCATTATAACATATTCAGA
The DNA here is from genome assembly GCA_004027185.1 of Glis glis. NCBI lineage: Eukaryota > Metazoa > Chordata > Mammalia > Rodentia > Gliridae > Glis > Glis glis. The sequence continues at coordinate 62,016 of PVJS01004543.1, forward strand.
CCAATTTTACTTTGAATGTTGATGAAAAATGCTACCTGAACACTAGCTAGTAGTATCCAGCATCACGTTAGAATAATAATACATGATAACTGAGGGCTCATTTCTAGAATTCAAGGATAGTTTAATATTATGAATCTTATAAATATATTTCATAATGCTATGAATCTTATAAATATATTTCATAATATTAAAGAATAAAAACAAAACCTTTTGATTGTTTTAATAAATATCAAAAGGCATTTGATATAATTTTAACATCGATTTATATAAATAATGACTGTAAACTAAAAGAGAGAACACTTTTTTTTTGTCGTATTAGGGATTGAACCCAGGTGCATTCTACCTTCGAGCTACACCCCCAGTCCTGTTTTTTATTCTTTATTTTGAAACAGGGTCTCACTAAGTTGCAGAGGGCCTCACTGAGTAGCTGAGGCTGGCCGTGAACCTGTGATCCTCCTGTCTCAGCCTCCCAACTACTGGGATTACAAGTACCAGGCCGAGGGTCACTAGGCTGAGGACACTTATTTAATGTGATTAAAATGATTTTTTCCCAAAATAAGAGTCATTTCATGGTGAAACATTAGAAGTATCTCTATTAAGCTTTGAAACAAAACAATGATTCCTGCTTTTAGCACTCTTATTTACTATTATTCTGGAATAATATTGAAGCTCAATCCCAGGCAGTGAGATATAAGAATAAGTGATATAAATATTGTAAAGGAAATAAGATTGCTATTCGTAACACATAATATGGTTACATACCTATAAAGCCCCCCAAATCAACTAAAAAATTAAGCAATCTGGGTATTTTAATATGACCAATTTGAAAATATATACAAAAAAATCTACAAAATTCAGTAATTTATATCTTAACATTAACTGCTTTGAAAATAAAATGAGGGCTAAGGATATAGCTCAGTGGTAAAGCTCTTGCTTAGCATGTATGATGCATGAGACCCTGGATTTGGTCTGCAGCACAGCAAACAAAAAACCAATTAATAATAATAATAATAATAATAATAATAGGAGAAAATAATCCTATTTTAAATGAAACAAAACCATAAACATTAAGCAGATCTCATTTGAAAGAAAACATATAGCTTTACCAAATAGACACCAGAGAAAACCTGAAATCAGTGAAGAGATGTAACTCGTTGTTGGTTAGAAAGCTTCAATAGGGTAAAGAGTTCATGTCTTAAAATCAATCTACAAACTCAATACAATTCTTTCAAAAACAAGGGAAGG